>JZKD02S1029512.1:196082-211992 GCA_000966675.3 Picea glauca
GTCTCCTTGAGTTGGATGAATAAGGTTCCATTTGGTTACAACCAAAATAATTCTTGGACCTGCATGAGCGTTGTCTTTGTTAGTGCACCATCAAGGAAGTGCTAGTTCAGTGGAAATATACAACTCCAAAGATGCCACTTGGGAGCTGGCCACCATTTTGCAACAATTTCCTCATCTCAAGCCTTGAGGACAAAGATATTCTTCAAGGGGGAGGGCATGTTAGGGAACTGAATTCCCTAACCCCTCACGTAGGTAGATTAATATATTTTCCATGTAATAAAGACCGATGTTAGTCAGTAAGGATTATTTAATAATAAATGTGAACAAGTCAATTTAAGAAGACCTAATAGAGTCTTTCACTTCTAGAAAGATCTTCCTCTAGAATATTCTTTAGAAGATAGAATTAATATAAATAAGAGTAGGAAGCATGATAAATATTTGTCTTGAGAATTATTGTAATAGAGCATTTCTCTTTTGGAGGTTTCCCCCTTGAAGAGGCAAGTGAACGTTGCTTCCTATCAATAAAGGTACTATTTTTGGTTGTGGTTCTCTACGTTTTATTGTTCCATTGGTATTTTTTTGCAGTATTTCCATTTTCTACTTAATATAATAGATCTCTTACCTAAAACACTATATCTCTCTAGAAAAGTGGTGATCCATAATTGCATTAGTAAATGACATATTTATGGACCCATCTCTTCGTGCATTGTCATACCATTTTCCATGGGGTGAAACTCACATCTATGTTGTCATGATGGGATGTTATGGCATATATGGTATTAATTTTAGAATGATATGGAAATTTTCTCCATTTTCTTTCCTTACAATCTCATTTCACTAGTTTCAAAGTTGTGAAAAATCCATTATACAAAGTGGCTCTTCTCAAGCCTAGAGGTGGATTGGAAGCTATCTCATTGTGCAAAGTGATGGAATCTTAAATGGATTTAAGCTTGTGAACATGGGTGTTATGCATGAACACCCCATAGGAATTCACAAATGTGAAAGACATAAAAATGGAGCACAAGAATGCTTGTCATTGCATGTGAAGAAGTGGGAAGGGCGGTGTAACTATTAGAAACAAAAAATCTTGAGAGACACCCAAGTAACTCAAAGGTAAATGATTAGGACAAAGAAAAAGGTATAAAAATTAAGAGAAAGTAAATGTTGTTGGATATCAGCTTCGAATGCAATAGGGATAGGATTGAGGAAGTCGAGGAAGAAATTAAACCGATACAAGGAAGAGTCTTGATGTTGAAATTGGAATAAAGACTGAGATACGAGGAAATTTGAAAATCATGCCCCCCTATGCCTACTATTGGTTCGCTTGAAATAGATCAATTGGATGATATGGAAGAAGATACTATTGAGCAGGACATGGAACACACATTGAATTAGACCTTAGTTCATCTCTCATCAAAGGGTGGTATCAAGATGAATAACTCTAGTCAATATGGACTTGATAATTTCTATTTTTTTTTATGTTTTGAAATATAATCTTTTTAATATGGCAATATGTAAGGCTTTATACAAATCAAGTAGTAAGCTCTAATGATAGAACCCATAGATTGTCTCTATATTAGTGCTAATGGATGCAGAGTCACCTGAATATTTCATGATTGTTTTCATAATAGATATTTTGATCAATAGTGAGGGAGTTATGGTTATTTCAAATTTGTTGCCTCAAAACCCTAGCCGCACAAAGGAGCTCCATTGAAAACTAAGCTATTTTGTTTAAAAAATTAGTTCTATTTGCGGGATTTTTCCAAGCAAAGATGTATTTTTGTAGGAAAGTGTGTTGGTCCTAGTATTGAACAATACACAAAATATCATAAGAAAACAAATTTCATTTGGAAAAGTTCTTTATACTATAATCTAAGAGATGAAGAGGCCATATGGGGAAATTTATTTTACTATATGGATATTTATAATCTTGCAACTGAAGAATATGGAAACACATATCTAGATAGGTGGTCTCATGCCAAGAAGGATAATAGGTCATCAAGGGTTTATTTTCATATAACATTCTATTAGGTTCATGGATGTAATTAGACAAACAAGGTCATCATTTCTATTAACCCTACCTGCAAACATAATTTACCAATGTTGCCTTGGATAAAATATTGTAGTTCCCAACAAATTATATTTAAAGCAAATAGGTTGAGGGTGAGAATGTTCAATTTTTTAAATATTTGATGGTTATTATGAATAAATATGTTTTGAATTTTGATTTTCATGCTATAGCTATAAAAGTTGTGGATATTATTCTTGGATAACCTTCGATGGAATCAATACAATTAATGTCAAGGTGAAAAAGAAATTTATGAAACTTTGGTACAAGAAAATGAAAACAAAATTGTAGGACATTTGTCTTATTATGCCACAAGGGCCAAAGGTGGCACATGAAGAAGTACTCAATTGGAAACTAATCCTAGTACCTATAGACACATTAGATGGAGAGTATGAGTCTGGATTTGAAGAAGATTTTACAAGCCCCAATAATGGTATAGCAATGGACAAGAATCTATAGAGATACATTCCTCAAAGGAACCTCAGGTTCACAACACACTCACACCATGGTCGGAGCTAATCCTCCACCCCCACTAAAGATGCCATATTTGGCCTCTCTCAACATCCCGGATCTCAGCAAAATCACCAATGATCCTATATTGCATGATCCCACATGGCCTGCAATGCCCACCAAACTACCTTCGGACATACCAAAGTTCGAAGGAAAGGCAGGCGATGACCCTGCCAACCATGTCATGACCTTTCACCTATAGTGCTCCTCCAATAGCATTATGGACGATTCCATCAAACTACGATTATTTCAACACACACTTACTGGCCCATAAACTAAATGGTATGTCGAAGAAAAATCAGGGTCCCACGCAACTTTTGAGTCATTGGCCAAAGCATTCTTGACCTTCTTCCAAATACCCATCTGCCACGACAATGGTCTAGAACTACTTTCTAATTTCAAACAAACCTCAACCACACATATCACTGACCACATTCATGAGTGGCGTAGGTGACGTAGTTTGTGCAAAGCAAAAACCACCAAGCAACAGTGTCTCAACTGGTTTCTTAGATCACTTGTCTCTCTCCTCGATAAGGATGTAGCTTCCACCTTCCCTCAATCTGAAGAGGAAGCCATCAGTAAGGCCCAACAATATGACCTCATCTATGCACTGTCAGGGTACTTATACACTGTACTTCCTAATCTTCCCAAACCTATGCCATTTGGCCAAGACAAACCCGGAATGTCTCACTCAACAGATAGACTGATTGGTACCACCACTCACCACGGTCCACAACCCCAACCACCACTGATGTATGGAACACCTCAATACCCGTCGGCATACAGGGGCACTTCTTATTACCCCCCACCCCCTTATCAAAAACCATACCCTGTTGCTATACCTCCACCCATCAATGGACCACCACCGGCACCCCCCATACATCCACCTATCCCAACAAACTCTGGTACCCCCTCTACCTCAACTTATAGTACTAGAGAAAGCACTACGCCTTCCTATGTACCTTATGGATGAATACCACCACAGAATCCGTACTTCCCATTTCCTGGTCCTCCACAACCCATGACTCCCTCACATCCTCATGCAAGGGTGAATTTTGTTCAACCCTCGGCTGTTCAACAATACCAAAATTTTGAATAGTTGAATGCGGCTAATCCAGCCCATCCATCGAACAATGCCAAGAAGAAAGGATAGAACATGAATAACAACAACCCAGGTCAAGGCGGGAATCCACCCCCACAACACCAATCCACTGGGGGCAACCAGAACTAAGGGAACCAAAACCCCCAAGGGGGCAATAATAATAAACGGCAAGGGAGAAATAACAATAATGTTAAAACCATATTCCCTTGTGCCCTTTGTGGTGAGTTCATCCATTACACTCATCATTTCTAACTTTTATTTGGGTTATTTCTGTTGAAATGAGGGTTAAATACTTTCTTTCTTTGATCAGACTTCTCTTTCTTCATATCCTTCCAAGATTTCTACAAAGACTCTCTGCCCTTTCCTTGATCATAAAGGTACTTAGCCTTCCTGATATTACTCACTTTCATGATTTAGTGGGATCATCCTAACCTCCTCACCTTATCCTCTTCATCTTATAAAAGGAGGGGAGCTCTCATGGAGAAAGTTAGCTTTTGAGATTGGCTTGTTATTGAGTATTGTAGCTTGGAGTTTTTGGAGCTTGTATATTGGCTTTGAGATTTTCTTTGTCAAGATAGATTGTGAGTAGCTATCAGATCTATGGTCTTAGAATCCTTGGAGAAAGAAGTGTGTGGGAAGAAAGGAACTGTTGGAAAGAACCTGATGACATCAAGGAATATGGCTGTATCTTTCTTCCACTTTTACTTAATATAATACCGTGACATGTTTCTTTCTCATAAAATCATTAGCATTTTATTACATGACTCCTTGATCACATGTTTAGATTTTCATTGAATCTACTATTGTTTCTTTCACTTCAGTTGGTTTGTGTTATTGCAGATTTGATCTCACAAGAGCACCGGAGCGAAGTAGGGACAACAAAGATATAAGGAAGCGATATCTAAAGGTATGTCATCCATTCCTTATTTTGTAGTAAATTCAATGATTGTAACTTAGGGAAAGCGTCATGTCCTGTCCTGTTTTGTTCTAGATCCAGGTGGATCTAGGGAGATTAGTTTATGTCTGCATTTACCATTTTTTCCTACAACAATTATGGTCAGGATTAACTTGCGACAGGGCTTACTATAGGAGATAATGATTGAGTCGACGGCCAGAACGTTTGTCTAGATCCTGGATTATGAAGGGATTCCCCTTAGGTGTCATAAATGTCACGTTTATAGACATGGAGTTTTTGAATGTCCCTTGCCTTTCAAAGGGAATGGTCGTAAGGCCAAAGTCTCTGGGCCACCTTCCTCTCCCTCGAGGAAGTCTATGGAGGATCAGCTAGTTGTCGGAGAGATTAAGGGGGGTTTGGAGAATCCATCTATGGACAAGGCTGTAAAAGGTTCTCGCATAGGAAATTGGGGTATATTTGGATGCGGAACAGGCTCATCTAATGTTGTTGGGCCAAAACATTCGTCATCTTAGGAGGACATTCTCCGATGAGAGAAGGATTCCTCAGGTAAGTCCTTACTGGATGTCTCATTGTTTGCTTCTTCTCCTTTTACAACTGTGGAGCTTGATAGTGTGGTTGGGAATGGTGTGGGTAATCTCTTGGGAAATGGTGGGAAGGGTAATTATGTGGCCTGTTTTCTTTCTCTTTCATGCCCCTTGTCTTCAATTAGTTTGGTTTTTTCTCCCTCTTTGGTCATGCCTTCTTTGAACTTTGGGAGGGTGGGGGGCCCTTTCTCGTCTGAGGTATTTACTTTGTCTAGTCAGTTTTCCTTAGAAGAGGTAGTTTTTGTTGTTCTTGATACTGGCCTCCCCTCTTTCTCTTCATCCCTATCTCCCTCTACCGAGGTTCCCTCTTCCACTCTCTCCTCCTTATTCACCACCCCTTTTGCTTCTACAGACTCTTCATCAGAATATTGTAAGGTTTGTTATCACCTTATAATTAGTTCGGTGGTCAAGGGGGAACTCTTGGTGGCTGGTGCCCAGGTTTTGGATGGCCATGGATTGGGACCTTTTCGTTGGACTATTTCACTGGGTAAAGGAAGGGACCGAAAATCACATCTACTCTTAGCACAATATCGGGCCAGGATTGATTTGGCTTCAAGAAGGCAATATTATATTGTTTGGGAACTTATATAAAAGAAACCACATGAGGTAGTTACCTCATGAGGGTCTCATCATTCAATTGTCAAGGGTTGGCGAACCCGATGAAAAAATTATCTTTTCAAAGGGTGGTGGAACTAAATTCGTCGGATGTCATTTTGTTACAATAAACTTTAGGGGATAGTGTTCCAGTGGTAACGACTCTTGAATCCTTGTTTCAGATTTGGATGTTTGCAGTAGTGGATGCCGGGGGTCATTTGGGGGGCCTGGCCACTGGGTGGAAAAAAAAGAATTGTAACTTGGAAAGTGTTTGGGGGTTCGCATCAGGAATTGGTCTGACAATTTTCTTTGTTGATATGGGGTGTAGTTTGACAATTATCAATGTTTATGGGCCTTATCAAGATCATCAATGATATTGAAATTATTTAATTGACTACGTGTGGATCACGGATAAGGATATTATTATTGGAGGAGATATTAACTTCTCTTTAAGGGCCTCGGAGGTGTGGGGTTAGTGGGCTGCCCCAGACTCTTTAACCAATTTCTTTCTACATTTCTTAGACCGGGTGGGATTGGTGGACGTTGAACCTCAAAAACTAACCCCCACTTGGTGCAATATAAGGGTTGGGGATGACCAGGTGGCTAAGCACTTGGACAGATTTCTCTTAGCAGAGGCGTTCCTAGATTATTTTCAGTTGGTTTTACAGTGGGTTGCATTTGGCAGGGAATCTGATCATTTATCGATCATGTTATACCTAAGGGATAGAAGCAGGAGGGTTTCAAGCCCTTTTAAATTATTTGAGGGATGAATCTCGAACCCCTCCTTTCAAGAGATAGTGAGGGGGTTGTGGTCTCCAATAATGGATGGGAATCGGTTTCTTACGGCGATCCAGTTTGTGAAGAATCTCAAAAGGTTGAAACAAGCGACTAAGGGCTGGGCTAGGGAGAAAAATCTCAAGGATGATCAGGAGTTGAGAGACATTGAATCTACTCTATCAGAGCTCCATAGTGGGGTAGGGCGGGGTTTTTCTAGTCTCAATTCCAAGGAACTATTGTGTGGTTAAAAGAAAAGGCAGAGGGTTTTACTGGAAGAAAAAAAATATCTATGGAGACTAAAGAGTCGTGCTTTATGGCTCTCATGTGGTGATGAGAACACTAATTTTTTTCAAGCCTTCGCCAAAGGTAGGAAAATGGCTAATACTGTTTGGGGTTTAAGGGATCGGGATGGGGAGGAGGTATCTTCTTTTGAAGGTCTGGCCAAACTGGGTACTGAACATTTCGGAGAGTTATTTAAAGCGAAGGAGGGTACGAATATTGCATAAATTGTTCAGGTGGCCCATTTATTTCCTTAGTTTGTAGAGGAGGATGAATTTGGGCCCTTAATGGCACCTATAACTGAAAAACAACTATTGGAAGTTCTTCACTCTTTCCAAAAATAGAAAATCCCTGGGCCTGATGGCTGGCCTATTGAATTTTATTTGGGTTTCTTCGATGTAATTGGACCTGATGTCCTGAAGGTGGTTGAGGAATAAAGGGTGAATGGTCACATTCATAATCTTACAAACTCTACCTTCATAGCGCTCATTCCAAAGTTAGATAAACCCTCCTCCTTTGAATATTTTTGGCATATTTCGTTATGCAACTATCTATACAAGATTATCTCAAAGGTAATCAGTAGAAGGCTGAAGGAGATTTTCTCTAAACACATTTCCTATGAACATTTTGGTTTTTTGGAGGGAAGAAAGATCCATGAGGCCATTGGTGTAGCTCAAGAAGGGATTCATAGTTTAAAAATGAAGAAGCTCAAAGGAGATGTGGTGAAAAATGACTTATCAAAAGCCTTTGATCGAGTAAACTAGTTGTATTTAAGAATGCTCTTGATTCATCTAGGGTTTGATTTGGATTTTACCAATTGGGTAATGGGTTGTATGAATTTGGTTTCTTTCTCCATAATCCTCAATGATTCAACCTCCTCTTTTTTCCAAGCAGAAAGAGGATTGCGTCAAGGTTGTCCTCTGTCACCTTTACTTTTCCTCTTAGTGGCAGAAGGGCTCAATCGATTTCTAGTAGGGGAAAAAAATGTTGGGAGGTTCACAGGTATAAAAAAATTTAATGGGTTGTTCATCACTCACTCTTTGTTGACGATATCCTATTTTTTTGTGATGGCTCGAAGCAAGAAGATGGAATTTTAATTCAAGGTCTCACCATGTTCAAAAGAGCAACCGGTATGTGGGCTAATGAACATGAATCTAGTATTCTCTTCTCTCTGGTTGAGGCCGATGTTATTCAATACTTCTTGGATCAGCTCCCTTTCCAGATGTAGGGGTTGGATGAGGGACTAAAATATCTAGGTTTTCACTTAAAACCCAATAATTATCGGAAGAYGGACTGGCTGTGGATTTTGGAAAAATTGGAAAAAAGATTGAAGGTTTGGAGTAATAAATGGTTGTCTAGTGCTGGGAGATTGGTACTGATCAATTTGGTACTGGAGTCAACCCCAKTTTATTGGATGGCCCTCTCTTGGATTCCAAAGGGTATTCTAGAAAAAKMTAGAAAAATGTCTTTCTCTTATTTGTGGAGGGGAAAGAAGGAGAATYAGGTGATGCCATGGATCCGCTGGGAGAGAATTACAAAACTAAAAGATCTTGGAGTTTGGGATTAAAGAATATTTTCCTTTTTTCTAAAGCATTAGCATCAAAATCTTTGTGGAGACTGATTTCCACAAAAAATCTTTGGACCAAAGTAGTCATCCATAAATACATGGCTCTACTCTCTTTGTTGGAGTGGCTCAGGCACCTAGGACTACAGGTGACAGGGATATATGTTATGTGGAAGTTTGTACTAAATGATTTTGAAGTGGTTGGGAATGGCTTAGCCAGGCAAGTTGGGTCTGGAACCTTGCTCAGGATTGGTCACGACCCCTAGGCAGGCAGTTCTAGAGAGCACATACTCCATGAAAAATTATGCTCAATTTTGGATCAAGAGGGGTACTTCTATCTGGCACAGGTTGGGGAACCTCTTGCCTCAAATATTTGGCTCCAAGGTTGGAAATACAGGAGAATGTTGGGACTAGTTGTGGCTAATGTATTTTCTTGGGACCGATATATATGTGCTCTCAAGAGAGAAAATATTAATTTGTCCGACTGGGATGAAGAAATCCTTTTGGATGGGGATCCGGGAGGGGTATACACCCCAAAAGATGGTTATGTACAATTGAGTATTGAACTCTTGCAAAAAGATTCAAAGTGGTGGTGGGGAAAAATATGGATACAAAGATGCCCAACTAAAGGGAAAATTCTGGTCTGGTCTATTCTAGAGAACAAAATTCCAACATGGGAAAATCTACAGAAGAGATAATTAAATGGTCTAAGATGGTGTTCGCTTTGTAAAGAACGAGAGGATATTGTTGACCATCTATTTATGCAATGTCCTTTTACCACTTCAGTGTGGGTGGAAGTTAACAATTTGAACAATTCCATTGGTGGCTGGCAAGGGGCATCCTTTGAAGAGGCCTTGGAGGTTTGGCTCTCGCCGAGGACTCTGCAGGATTTCAAGGCCTTTCCCTTCATTGTTGCATGGGGGATTTGGCTCGCAAGGAACTCCTCTCTTTTTCAGGATGAGATCCATTCGCCACTCTGTGTGTCCATTAATTTCCTTGGTATCCTTGTACACTTAAAACCGGTGGTAAGGGTGGGTCTTGGAAATGCTCGAGGGGTTCAGGAGGAACAGTTTGACAGGGAGCGGCCTTGGGCCTTTTTTGATGGGGAGGCCTCAGGAGATCATTTACTTTGTGGGGGGGGTGGTTGTTTATACTTATTTGTACATCATTTTTTTCTACTCAGGGTTGGGTTGGGTGATGGTACAAACAATTTCTCTGAGCTTATGGCTTTAAAACTGTGACTTTTATTTGTTGTGGAAAAAGGTTGCAAAACTTTACAGGTTTTTGGGGATTCCTTATTGATCATCAATTGGGTGAACCAAATTCAAATTTGTCATATTACACATTGTATTCGTATACTTGAGGAAGTTCTGAGGATTATCACTACTTTTGACTCTATATATTTCTCTCACATCTACAGAGAACAAAACAAAATGGTTGATAGGCTTTCCAAAGAACCCTCACAGTTAGATTATGGCAGTTAGCACATAACCGAACATTTAGCAGGGGATAGTTTTGATTACCACATACCTTTTCAGTATGGTCTACTATAGGAGAGCTTCCTCTCTTCTTGCAACTCTTAGTAAGAAAATGGGGTTTACCTATATTCGCATAATTGTAAATTGATATATAAGAATCATGTTTTTGTTTATTGTATATGGTATGTAAGAAACTGGGACTCGGTATGTAACAAGTGGGAAAGGAGGTTTTTTTTGGCTTTATGTCAAATCTATTATTTTTGTTGAAACTTTCAGTAATGGAAGTAACTCCACCAAGACAATATATATGTGGCTATTCTTCATAGTCAATATATATCTACGAATGTAATTTTGTACCAATTTAATGAAATTACGAATTTTTTCTATGGAAAAAAATAATATGTATTAATTAAATTTAAAAGAATAAACAAAAATAATATTAATATATATAAAGAATAATATATATAATATTAATTAAATTAAATTAAAAACAAAAATAATAAACATTAAAAAAAACAAACAAACAAACAAAAAATCAAAAAACAAACCCATCACATTAAACTTAAAAAAATGTGAAACTAAATATCAATTGCACGTGCCCACTATAGCTGCTGAGAAGAACCCCAAGTGAAGCCCTCGTATGAGGAGCAAGGAGTAGATCAAACCCCGTGACTGATCTGAGCAGAGTGAAACCCTGAGAAAAATAGTCTCGATTCCCCAGCTTTCAATTGGACATTGATAGAGGAAGAGGACCCCGGCTATCCAGACAAACCCGTGGAGACTAATACCGAGACCGAGGGCCATTCGAGACAAATACTGAGAGTTGTGGATCAAATTGTCAAGGGTAAGGAGGAAATCGAGGGCCATCCGAGACCTGGACCGAGACTTGCACGCGAGACTGTCAAGGGTAAGGAGGGAAAGAATGGTATGTTCTTTAAGCTACTCTAACCTTTATTTCAATGATATCTAGCATTGTTTCCTTGATTTGATCTGGGTGACTACAAATAAAAACCCATTGAATACACAATGCCCTCAGAATTTCCCATGATTTTACAAAAAACTTAACCAGTGTTCCCTTTAAAAATACATCTAGAAAATTTGTATCTTAGTTTCTTGGTTTTTCTTGGGAATTATGTGTAGGTGTGATTGGGATAGACTTGCAGGCCCATCTAAGACCGATACCAAGACTTGCGTGCGAGACTGTCCCTCATAATTTCCCATGATTTTACAAAAAAAATTAAAAATGCCTAAACTAAAAGCCTAAAGTGTCCCCAATAAACCTATTCTACCCTAACCCTAATCCTATACTACCCACATGCTCCATTCATCACTTAATAGTAGATAGGTTCATGTGTGATTTGCTCAAGTTTTTCCATAATGAATCAATTTTGTAGTGGTGAGAATGGAGGAGTAGTATTGTTGAGGACATGCTCATGGATTTCCTCTCCTTTTGACTCCTCCATCGACTCATCCTATTGATATCCTATATCCTTTGAACATACACTAGAACCATGAACCCACAACTCCATCTCATCTTTGCTTCCTTCTACTCTTGAGAGGACTCTAGCCACCTTTGCCATTTCTTTGTCAATGTTTTTCTTAGATGGTATATTGTCCATAGTGTGGAGGTCGACGGGTGTTCACTTTTCTTGCTATTGGTGCACTCCTATATATGAAGGGGTTGATTTTTCTACTTAGTTACAAACTAGGACTCCCGAGACATAAAGAACATAATAGTGTAGATCATGATCCTCAACGGTCACAATAGGATTCTAGGAACTAGTCTTCTCAAATGCTTAATAGTATTTCAATGTCTCCTCAACTGATCCCAATCCATTATGATTTCCAAAGTTAACAAAGTATTGCAAAAGTGTGTATGATATTACCTAAAACCATGTATCATAACTAGAATATGCTCTAACCTAGCCTAGCTAGGTCGATTAGAAACTATAGTGGAAAAGTGACTCAATGGCTTGACCACTTTCTACCTTTTTGTTGATTCACGCCTAGAAAATATGGTCAGTTGACTTGGGAATTGATTCATATATTTCCCAAAAAATGTGGTTGATTCTAAGATAGGATGAGTCGATACAACTGAAAATGTAGGTGATTGGGAAGGCTTACATGGCTTATCTTTAAGCTTATAATTAGAATCCTAGCTGACCTATGTTACCTTTTGTCTTCTTCAACATATCATATTTGATTACAACCTGCTTCATCCTCAAGTCCTTGGTTGTTATTTTCAGCAATATCTATTTCATCCCAGATGATGTCTTTGATTTATGTACCCTTGACCATGAACAAACCTCTTTGTAAAAAACAACCATTATTAAGTAATATGAAAGGGTGGTAGCTTTAAAATTTGTAGAGTTATCTCCTCTCAGCCACATAAATGAATTCAAGATGGCATTCCTTAGTTGACACTAGTGACCACTCCCTTGTTATCTTCCCTAAGAGGTTATCTTTGGTGGTTTCATCCTGTAGCCTATATCTATAAGGTCACCTTCATTTCCATGAAATTTCCTTCCTCTCAACGCTATCCTCCTACCTTCGATGGTGCTTAATTAATGTCATTTCCTTATGTTCCTTTTMCATCCCCATTCTAACATATTCACCTCGTGCCTTCAACRGTGCCTTTCTAGAATCAATGGCACATKCCCTCACTAATGTCACCTTACAATTAATATTAGTTCCTTCAATGGTTCCTTTCCAAAATATTGATAATATCACCTCACCATAATCAATGCCTTTGATGGTTCCTTTTAACATCATCACTTCATGTCTCCATTCATGTCACCTCATGATAATTCCACCTCTAATTCCCTCACTAGTTGTAGGCTAGCATTTCCAAATTTCACCCTCCCTCGTAATAGTTATTTCCTCTCACCTCTCTTTCCTTCACTAGTTCAACCCTAGTGTGGTATCCTCTCACCTCTTGTCTCCTCTCTCTTTCACTTTCTTTTTAATGTKGTGCTATCATGGTAATTGTTGTCACTATTCCTTCCCTACTTAAGGAAATTTGTTAACCTTTGTTTTGTAGGAACATATATTTCTTGGGTACTAAGATCATTGTGTTTACACGTCTTATGTCTTGGCAAGGTTAAGAATTTCCAGAGAACATAAAAATTTGAAATCATTATGTGACATTCCTCTTATGAAACAAGGGTTTGTATCATTTTCTCTTTATTACAATGTTATTTTCAATGTTATATAGGTGTACTAAGTGAACTATGAAATTTGCATGGTATTTTTTAAATTTGGGTCATTTTGCTTCCATTTATATGGATAATTAGCTCATACTTTATGTCATTAGTAGTGCACACATAGTAATCTATCAAGAAATTATTTATTTTCTTAAAACCTCTTGCTCCTTCCCATAGATATTTTTCATTGAAGTTGAAATTCTTGCATTTCATTTTCCTCTTGCATGGTTTAAAGAGTCGAGTCGAAACACCATCAGTTTCATGACCACTCCTTTGAGTAACAACAACCTAAAATCAAGCTCTAATTAAAATTTATCTAGCAATTTATCTACAGCTCTTCAAACCCATCTTAGCTTAGGTGTAGAGATTTGGAATAGGATTGTGAGAATAACTTTCCAAACCTGCTAAACAAACATAAAACTTTGAGTTAGGGAGTGAAATCTAGTTGTTGTATCACTAAATTTGGGAATCCATTCTAACACAAGCGTCAAGCACGAGGTCACATTGGGGACAACATAGTAATCAACCCTAATTTGTTGGTCTTGGTGCCAACTATCGACTGTACCCCCTCTGCTTTTATATAGTAGGTGGTACCATAGAGGCCATAATATTTTAGACTTCCTACCCAAGGTGACAACATAGGGAAGGTGGTGTTGTACATGGGATCGACGTTCACTAGACTCACTTGAACTCCTTGGAGGGTTTCCCACTACTCGGTGAAGTAACTTGCACCAAGGAATTAGTTCGTTAAGAAGGTAGTCAACGTAAATTTCCCACCCGCCGAAACTCAGCCCCTTCGCGAATTGATCCTGAGATGTTGGATTCCATCACCAACTAGCATTTCATTGTGAGAAGGTTTGCTTGCACGCTTGACTCCTAGATTAATTAGCGTGTGCTAGATAATACAAGTGTGAAAGAGTAACACTATGATAATCATTATGAGCTTATTGTTATACCAATAGGATACTAGTAATGAAGTAGAGCCATTGTACTAATTATCTCTAGCTTTGATATCAAAGGCCATAAGAAGGGATTGATTGGCATGGTACCAAGTCAGTGATGTGTAATATATGATTTTATCCCATTGTAAAAACACTTCAAGTTCTTAGTAGATTTTCTTGAACCCTTAGTTTTTCCATCTATGATTTTGTTACCCTTTAGTTTATGCTTTCCTTTCTCATTAATCTTTATTGTAAAGGAACTTTTGGATGACTTTATATTTCTTCTAAACTATTTATTGAATCTGTCCTTTTTCAATAATTGTCTACACAACTTAAATGTATTGTTAGTAATCTCCTTGGTGGCATTTAAAGTTTCAACAAATTTTTCAAAAGGATATAAACTCTTCAAGATAATCACTACCAAATCTTGGACTTGTAGCAACTTATGATTTGTTATGGAAAAATTTATTAACATCATAACCTCTCTATTCTTCGATTGAAATACTTCTTTCCCATTCTTATCATTATATTTTCTCCTACCCTTTCTTGTGACCAATCCTAACAATCCATTGCATTGGAATCTGGTAATCATGCGTTGCTTCTAGACATTGAAATTGTGACCATTGGACTTCTTACTAGGGTTCAACAATATATACAATAAATGTGTTGATATTATGATATTTGTAGGAGGTATTAACCTCCACATGTAACCCTGACAAGAATAGAATATTCTGGGAAGCAAGAAAAAACCCTAAAAAATTGGATATAACCCTAGAAGACAAGTCGACTAAAGAAATTGATTTAATATTAAGTCTTTAGCCTCTAGAAAGAGAAGTTGGCCCAAACAACTAAGGAAGAGCGGTATAAATACAGGATGCTAGAGCACATTTGGACACACACAACTCACAACTGCAAAAATCTAGTGTGCACTGCAGAAGTTCAGCAAGTGTGCAAGTCTGGAGAGTAGCTACAGCTGCAGCTACTGCAACTTCTATTTTTGGTTTTAAGCTTGGACTTTCTCTTGGTTATGGTTTGGACTTTATGCCTTGTGTTCTAACTCTGGAGAGTGATACGCTAACTTGATTGGCTATTAGGCCTAGGTTTTGCTTCTAGAATTATTCTCTATCAAGGTTAAGGTGCTCGGGGGTGTCTTCGGCCTATGGTTGGGTGAAAATATTGCTATATAGTATATGGTTAAACGAGCACACCTATTTTTCTAACAGGTTATGGGCCCACACTATATTTGGATGGTCTAACCATTGGAAGATATATTGAGAGGATTTTTTATGTTACAATTGCAATTGCAGTTTTTGTTGCAGCAAGAAAACCCTAACCCTCTTGTTGAGGCACCTTAAGTTAAGAGATTGACCTAATTTATATATATCTTATTGAACCCTAACCTAGCGCACCTCCTAGTACTCTCAGCAAGCTAAGACACCAAGTTTGAGTTTTTGTTCAAAGTCAAAGCAATCATGACTTACTCTATGAAGTCAGAAAACAAGTTAGAAGGGGCTTCTAACTTCAAAGCATGGAAGACAAGGATTGAACTCATCCTTTCCCAGAATAAATTGTTGTATATCGTGAAAGGAAAGGTCATGGAACCATAGTTTGAAGAAAGAAAAGAGAAGGAACCTCAGAATGTTTCAATTATGGAGAATTTCAAGGACAGTGAAATAAATTCCATGAGTATCATAGTGGACTCTGTAAAAAATCACTTGATACCATACATCTCTCATTTTGACTCATCTAAGAAGATGTATGATGCCCTAACTAACCTCTTCTCATTCATAAACATTGGACAAGTAATGAGTTTGAAGAATGAGCTCTGTGACATGAAAATGAATGATGATGACAACATAACATCATACTTTGTAAGAATCTCTTAGTTAAGAGA
>JZKD02S1029513.1:0-13398 GCA_000966675.3 Picea glauca
TGGAACATGCTTTCAACTTCTCATTACCCAATGTTCCCAATGAGACAGTCTTTCGCTTGTCCAAACTCACCTTTGATGGTGAAGGAAATACATCTGCTAAAGACCACCTTAACAATTTTTGGTGCAAATGCATCAAACATGACATCTCAGATTTAAGAGTTTTATGCAGACTTTTTGCTTTTACTTTTAGAGGTCGAATCAAACATTGGTTTGAATCATTTCTGGCATGTCACATTTTTTATTGGTTTCAATTTGTAGATGATTTTCTAGATGCTTTTGAAATTTATGATTTAGATCAATTATGTGAAGAACTTCATACTTCGCTAATCAACGGTGATTCATCTTCAGAAAACTTTTTGACAAGAGTCTATCATATCCTCTATAAATTTAATCTCGATGACATGTCATTGGCATTAAATCTCTTCTATGATGCTTCCATCCCTTCCATCCAGTCATGTTCAATCACGAATGAAGAACCAATTGCAAATCCTATCACTCAACTGCAAGAACAATTCTCTTTGCAAGAAGAGAAGGATCCTTCCGACAATGTTGAACAAGCCAGGGAGGTAGAATCTATTGATCATGCTCTTATTGACAACCAAATTGGTTTTTCCTTTGAATCATTGTATTTTCAGTCTAAGACTAATATGGAAAATGATTCGTTTCTGGCTCAGTGTGAATACCCTCATTCTTGTAACTCATGCTCTAATCAACATTTCAAATCAGTCATTGAAGAACACTTAAGTAACGAAAATCATCTTGAATGTTCTAGTACCCCTATGAAACTCATTAGAGAAGGAGATACGCAACTAGAAGAAGAAACTTTAAACCTTCATCCTCAAAATGCACTTTGTTCACAGGAAAGACTAGATTCTTGTCACATAAATTTTGAATTATCTATCACACAAAAGGCAAATCCAGATGATCATATTATGTCGACGAATTCGTCACCAAATCAGAGTAAGGGTTTTAAAGAAAGTGAAGAGAATTGTCTTGAGAATACCATCGTTGAGTATCATAGTTCAAGAGATTCTTTTCATCTGCTTATTTCTGATTCCTTTTATTCTTTATATCCTGATCTATTCCTAGATTCTAGTGGACTTGACATCATACCTACAACATACTACTCTTTTCCACCACAATCATATCCTTTCGATATGCTAAATTTTGGTGAAATTAATTCTGAGCATAACATTGATAAATTTGGATTTGATGCTTGTTCACTTTCATCACTCACGTTGGAAAAGGACATGTTGCGAGGTGATTTTACCTAGTTTATTGTTGAAAAGGACAATGCATTATATCTTATGGAGATCAAACATTCTAAATTGCATATCCATTCTTTTCTTAGCTTGAATCTTAATGTTGATGCTTCACATTTTGAAATGATCAATCTCATCGAAGGAAACATTCAAACCAATGATCCAATTGTTTGCATGAATCCTCCTATGAGGAGTTTCCCATTGATATATTCGTTTCATCAAAGTCATGGTTTGCATCCCAATTTTTGTGACAGTATCTTAGGATGGCTTGAATATTCATATATGAAAAAATTTCATAATAAAGACCAAGTTGAGCTTGCTTTCTTTTTACCCAAGTATCTTGGAAGTAGGCGTGACATGTTTCTTTTAGATCCTCCATGTGAAGAAATTAATGAACACTTAGAGAATTGTCAGGAGGATGGNAATCTTGATGACATGTCATTGGCATTAAATCTCTTCTATGATGCTTCCATCCCTTCCATCCAGTCACGTTCAATCACGAATGAAGAACCAATTGCAAATCCTATCACTCAACTGCAAGAACAATTCTCTTTGCAAGAAGAGAAGGATCCTTCCGACAATGTTGAACAAGCTAGGGAGGTAGAATCTATTGATCATGCTCTTATTGAAAACCAAATTGGTTTTTCCTTTGAATCATTGTATTTTAAGTCTAAGACTAATATGGAAAATGATTCGTTTCTGGCTCAGGGTGAATACCCTCATTCTTGTAACTCATGCTCTAATCAACATTTGAAATCAGTCATTGAAGAACACTTAAGTAACGAAAATCATCTTGAATGTTCTAGTACCCCTATGAAACTGATTAGAGAAGGAGATACACAACTAGAAGAAGAAACTTTAAACCTTCATCCTCAAAATGCACTTTGTTCACAGGAAAGACTAGATGCTTGTCACATAAATTTTGAATTATCTATCACACAAAAGGCAAATCCAGACGATCATATTATGTCGAGGAATTCGTCACCAAATCAGAGTAAGGGTTTTAAAGAAAGTGAAGAGAATTGTCTTGAGAATACCATCGTTGAGTATCATAGTTCAAGAGATTCTTTTCATCTGCTTATTTCTGATTCCTTTTATTCTTTATATCCTGATCTATTCCTAGATTCTAGTGGACTTGACATCATACCTACAACATACTACTCTTTTCCACCACAATCATATCCTTTCGATATGCTAAATTTTGGTGAAATTAATTCTGAGCATAACATTGATAAATTTGGATTTGATGCTTGTTCACTTTCATCACTCACGTTGGAAAAGGACATGTTGCGAGGTGATTTTACCTAGTTTATTGTTGAAAAGGACAATGCATTATATCTTATGGAGATCAAACATTCTAAATTGCATATCCATTCTTTTCTTAGCTTGAATCTTAATGTTGATGCTTCACATTTTGAAATGATCAATCTCATCGAAGGAAACATTCAAACCAATGATCCAATTGTTTGCATGAATCCTCCTATGAGGAGTTTCCCATTGATATATTCGTTTCATCAAAGTCATGGTTTGCATCCCAATTTTTGTGACAGTATCTTAGGATGGCTTGAATATTCATATATGAAAAAATTTCATAATAAAGACCAAGTTGAGCTTGCTTTCTTTTTACCCAAGTATCTTGGAAGTAGGCGTGACATGTTTCTTTTAGATCCTCCATGTGAAGAAATTAATGAACACTTAGAGAATTGTCAGGAGGATGGGGCATCTCAGCCTTGGTTGGTGGTTATTCCATTTCCTCATAATCCTTACAAGTTTTTCAAAACTACTTACACTCGCCCATGCCATTATGACCCTTATCACGACAAGATTGCGCAATGGCTGGAGGATTCGTACAACAAGAATGTCCAAGGAAATGGTAAGATCATGCTTACTTTTTTTTAGATGATTATTATGAAGGTAAGTGTGATATGTTTCTGTCATTTGTTAATATATTACCATTCTTATTAGTAATGCTTGATCTTGTTTCCATTGCAGGATTAGAGTTACTTTGATGGCTACATTGGAAGCATGACTTCACATAGTATCCTGATTTGTTTAAAAGTTAGGGTAGGTTTAGTAATAGGTTTTCTTTCAGTTTGATTTCTCACTATTTCTCTTTGTAATAATGCAGTCATGAACGCAAGTGGGTGGACCACGAGAACCATAATATGGCTATTGTCAAGGAAGTCCCCTTGATCCTTTTCTCTTTACTTCTAGTTGAACATTTATTTTCAAAAACACAGTATCGTCATGAAAATCTTAAATGGAAAAGTAAAGAGATAAATAAATCTGAATCAACCCTGACCCAAGGTACCATGAGTGGGACTACTTTCCCATCAAACAAGATTTTTCTACTTTCCTTCAGTTTCCCAGGGGATTTGTTGCATGAGGTTTTCAGATGCACCTTCTGTACATATTTGTTTTTTTGTTTTTGTTGTTTGGATTTCTTTGCTTTCCAATTTTTTCTTCACTGGTGTGTTTTGATTTCTCCCTTATGCTTACTAGTTTTTGTTGTTGAAATACACATACTTGCATTATGAACTGGTTAGACAAAGAAAATAGAAAATTCTTCCTCTGAAATGACTGTTGAAAATTTGTGTAAACATCAATTGTATACTTCTGAAATTTACATCTATGTTGGCAAAGACTGTTGTTTGAAATAAGTTAATTGATTTCAATCTATGAGTGAAGCCTGTCATGATCATCCATTATCTTCTTACGTTGTCCCTATTCCTTAAGGGAATGACTCAGAAGATGTCTCCCTGCCTTAGAAGGTCGGTTTTGTAAACAAACCATCTCTCGATCTTAATGAAGGATAATCTTAAAAAAACTCTTTCAAGGTCTATAAAAATATGTTTAAACTATCATAATTTTCAGCATCACCCCGCTCAATTATATATCTTTAAAAAACTAAATTAAATCATAAAAGAGTTGTGGGAAGTGCTTGTAAACCCACCGAGATGTTGAACAGGTCTGTTGGCAGCGGATAAATGCATGCATGACGCCAAGACAACTTCGTCGGGGTACTGAACAGGCCCGCTGGCAGTGAAGCAATGTCGGGTATATGAAAATTCATAAATATGAAACCTCTTGACCTTAAAATGTCCTTTATTCTGATCTGGAACTTCTTGGCAGGATACAAATATCAGAGTGGGTTAGATGGCAACCTTGTCGAGGCTATGGATGCATGCTGACAGTAGTGGCCCTGTCAACAGTATTGGAGATTTTATCTTTAATATCATGGCTCACTTGTCTTAAGATTGTTATCAGTTTTCATCCTTTAAACACTGCTGGAATATTTGATTAATAATGATGTTTAAACAATTTTCTGGTAGTTGTTTTTGAGTTTGAATTATTCTTGTTATCATAATCTGAATGTGTTCTTTTGGCAGAGATAACTGTTTCTACCAGTGTGTCACCATTGTTGGAAGCTATTTCGCATTTTTCTCCTATCTTTATAAGATGCCTACACAAGTGTTTTGGAACCCTTGATTCTCATTGCAATCTTTTGGATATAACAACATGATTATTTTGCGCATTTGCACAACTGCCTTTTGTTCTTGTTTTCACGACTGCAAGCGTGAAAAAATTGATTTCGAAGTCACTTCAATCATCACTGGATTATTATGGTACTCTTGTCTATGTGTTCATTGCATTTCCAATTTGATTATAGTCACACAATTGGCAAGACACAAAAACTTTTACTCATTTGACGTTTTTTGTTGTTAATATGACTTCATTCATTTTTTATAAGACTGTGGTGATGGTCTAATCATTATGGTCGAGTCTTTGATTCAATTTTGGTTCGATGTTCTAGTGTTTTTGATCAAATTCATGGTCTCATAACAACTTATTAACATGATGATTAGACCCTTAATTCAATAGTTTCATACAATGCATAAGTTTTATGGTCAANCTTTCCTTCAGTTTCCCAGGGGATTTGTTGCATGAGGTTTTCAGATGCACCTTCTGTACATATTTGTTTTTTTGTTTTTGTTGTTTGGATTTCTTTGCTTTCCAATTTTTTCTTCACTGGTGTGTTTTGATTTCTCCCTTATGCTTACTAGTTTTTGTTGTTGAAATACACATACTTGCATTATGAACTGGTTAGACAAAGAAAATAGAAAATTCTTCCTCTGAAATGACTGTTGAAAATTTGTGTAAACATCAATTGTATACTTCTGAAATTTACATCTATGTTGGCAAAGACTGTTGTTTGAAATAAGTTAATTGATTTCAATCTATGAGTGAAGCCTGTCATGATCATCCATTATCTTCTTACGTTGTCCCTATTCCTTAAGGGAATGACTCAGAAGATGTCTCCCTGCCTTAGAAGGTCGGTTTTGTAAACAAACCATCTCTCGATCTTAATGAAGGATAATCTTAAAAAAACTCTTTCAAGGTCTATAAAAATATGTTTAAACTATCATAATTTTCAGCATCACCCCGCTCAATTATATATCTTTAAAAAACTAAATTAAATCATAAAAGAGTTGTGGGAAGTGCTTGTAAACCCGCCGGGATGTTGAACAGGTCTGCTGGCAGCGGATAAATGCATGCATGACGCCAAGACAACTTCGTCGGGGTACTGAACAGGCCTGCTGGCAGCGAAGCAATGTCGGGTATATGAAAATTCGTAAATATGAAACCTCTTGACCTTAAAATGTCCTTTATTCTGATCTGGAACTTCTTGGCAGGATACAAATATCAGAGTGGGTTAGATGGCAACCTTGTCGAGGCTATGGATGCATGCTGACAGTAGTGGCCCTGTCAACAGTATTGGAGATTTTATCTTTAATATCATGGCTCACTTGTCTTAAGATTGTTATCAGTTTTCATCCTTTAAACACTGCTGGAATATTTGATTAATAATGATGTTTAAACAATTTTCTGGTAGTTGTTTTTGAGTTTGAATTATTCTTGTTATCATAATCTGAATGTGTTCTTTTGGCAGAGATAACTGTTTCTACCAGTGTGTCACCATTGTTGGAAGCTATTTCGCATTTTTCTCCTATCTTTATAAGATGCCTACACAAGTGTTTTGGAACCCTTGATTCTCATTGCAATCTTTTGGATATAACAACATGATTATTTTGCGCATTTGCACAACTGCCTTTTGTTCTTGTTTTCACGACTGCAAGCGTGAAAAAATTGATTTCGAAGTCACTTCAATCATCACTGGATTATTATGGTACTCTTGTCTATGTGTTCATTGCATTTCCAATTTGATTATAGTCACACAATTGGCAAGACACAAAAACTTTTACTCATTTGACGTTTTTTGTTGTTAATATGACTTCATTCATTTTTTATAAGACTGTGGTGATGGTCTAATCATTATGGTCGAGTCTTTGATTCAATTTTGGTTCGATGTTCTAGTGTTTTTGATCAAATTCATGGTCTCATAACAACTTATTAACATGATGATTAGACCCTTAATTCAATAGTTTCATACAATGCATAAGTTTTATGGTCAAATCCTTATCTGAAATTTTGTTTTGATTTTAAAACCATGCAAATACTATGTTTGTGCAAACACGCGGGTCGACTCATCATAGTTTTCATCAATTGTTTGAATGGAATTTGATTTTAACACATTGGAATAGTGATTTGAATTACCATATGCGCTGTCGGTTGTATATTGGGAATTGATTGTTTTGCATGGGTTGTTTCCTATCTCAGGTCACCTTTGTTGGTTTTGGGGAAATCCCTGAGCTTTCGATCTTGCATTTACCCTACCCAAACCCCTATCCACTGTGTGTTCTCTTCTGGCTCTTGTAGGGTGAATTTAATCCCCATGGTGTTCAGAGTCAGTTTTGGTTTCATTATTGCCAGAGAAGACTGCCCCCGTAATTGCCCCCAGAGACACGTTTTTGCATGAGAGATTCTGGGCAAACGGTTTGGAATCCGATCAAACCCTTGAAAACCCAGAACTAAAATTAGCCCATTTACCTTCTTTTCGGGCAATTTCCTTAGAAATCGATTTGTTACAGAGATCTAGCTCATGTTTTAGGGGTCAAGTATCAGATCTTCTTCATGGCTGAAAGGAGCGTTTTGGGCCTGTGTGCATTTGCTGAAATGTCTATGAATTCTCCAGGCCTGTGCCTCAGAACCCCTCTCACCCATCTAGCCTCTAACACTCTTGAAACCCTTGATCAATCCAAAGATTTATCAAGCAGTCTCTATTCTCTTTAAGATGTCGAAGCAGCAACGACTTTTGTCAATTCAAAATTATCATGATCGAAGCATTGTCTTACTGCCCAGGTATGTATTTCAAAATCGATTTTGAGTTGGTTTGAATTAATATAAATGATTGGGTTTGCTTTCAATTACTTATGTTTGTTTTAAAATGATTATGTTGCTTTCAAATTACCAAAAATGATATCGTTATGAATCATGTACAGAAGATTCGTTTGTTAAATTCGGACACAACTATAATTTGGTTAATGCGATTTTATTGTTCTCAGATTAGTATAAACAATTGATGTGATTTGATTCAGTTTGGTTTGTTTTTGAAACAATGATGTATGTTTGAATCAAGGTAATCGATTGGGGTTTGCTTTTGATTAGTTATGTTTGCTTTTAATAGACTAAAAACAATCTTGTTGACTTCGATTTACCAAAAACGATTTTGTTTTGTTTTGAATAAATATTTTCGCTTTGATTGCATTCGATCTGTATAGAGAATTTCTTTGCTAAAATAGGATACAGCTGTGTTTTGATTGATGTGATTGTGCATTAAGCATAATGATTGTGTCGGCTCTAATATAGTTCAATTTATTTCTTATGGTCTTTCATGTATGCAATGCATCAATATTAAAGATTGCTTTGACAAATACAACGTAATCTATTGATTCAAAAAGAAACTCTGTTAGCTATGGATTTAAAACGATTTTGTTAATGGCTGAGTCGACATAAATTATTGCATAAAAAATTTACTTTATTGGTTACAGCCTGTTTTGATTAAAATAGATTCAAACATTATTTGGATTCGCTCTCAATTAGCATAGAAGTTTCGATATGAATGATTCGTTTGGTTTTCAAATATTTGTTTAATAGTTTGAATATAATTTTGTTATTTTTAGATTTATTTTAAAATGATTCTATGCTCAAATTAGACCAGCTACAGAATCGCAAGATTATGTAGCTAGTCTTAAAATTTAGATTTTTGTTAATTTTGTTAATAAAATATCCTCTAAACTTGTCTATTCTTGTCCACTTTCAGGTGCATACGAATTACAATGATCAATTGGGCATGTTGTGGCAGTTTAGGAGATACTTTGGATATANAATTTTCTGGTTGTTGTTTTTGAGTTTGAATTATTCTTGTTATCATAATCTGAATGTGTTCTTTTGGCAGAGATAACTGTTTCTACCAGTGTGTCACCATTGTTGGAAGCTATTTCACATTTTTCTCCTATCTTTATAAGCTGCCTACACAAGTGTTTTGGAACCCTTGATTCTCATTGCAATCTTTTGGATATAACGACATGATTATTTTGCGCATTTGCACAACTGCCTTTTGTTCTTGTTTTCACGACTGCAAGCGTGAAAAATTTGATTTCGAAGTCACTTCAATCATCACTGGATTATTATGGTACTCTTGTCTATGTGTTCATTGCATTTCCAATTTGATTATAGTCACACAATTGGCAAGACACCAAAACTTTTACTCATTTGACGTTTTTTGTTGTTAATATGACTTCATTCATTTTTTATAAGACTGTGGTGATGGTCTAATCATTATGGTCGAGTCTTTGATTCAATGTTGGTTCGATGTTCTAGTGTTTTTGATCAAATTCATGGTCTCATAACAACTTATTAACATGATGATTAGACCCTTAATTCAATAGTTTCATACAATGCATAAGTTTTATGGTCAAATCCTTATCTGAAATTTTGTTTTGATTTTAAAACCATGCAAATACTATGTTTATGCAAACACGCGGGTCGACTCATCGTAGTTTTCATCAATTGTTTGAATGGAATTTGATTTTAACACATTGGAATAGTGATTTGAATTACCATATGCGCCGTCGGTTGTATATTGGGAATTGATTGTTTTGCATGGGTTGTTTCCTATCTCAGGTCACCTTTGTTGGTTTTGGGGAAATCCCTGAGCTTTCGATCTTGCATTTACCCTACCCAAACCCCTRTCCACTGTGTGTTCTCTTCTRGCTCTTGTAGGGTGAATTTAAYCCCCATGGTGTTCAGAGTCAGTTTTGGTTTCATTATTGCYAGAGAAGACTGCCCCCGTAATTGCCCCCAGAGACACGTTTTTGCATGAGMGATTMTGGGCAAACGGTTTGGAATCCGATCAAACCCTTGAAAACCCAGAACYRAAATTAGCCCATTTACCTTCTTTTCGGGCAATTTCCTTAGAAATCGAKTTGTTACARAGATCTAGCTCATGTTTTAGGGGTCAAGTWTCRGATCTTCTTCATGGCTGAAAGGAGCGTTTTGGGYCTGTGTGCATTTGCTGAAAYGTYTATGAATTCTCCAGGCCTGTGCCTCAGAACCCCTCTCACCCATCTAGCCTMTAACACTCTTGAAACCCTTGATCAATCCAAAGATTTATCAAGCAGTCTCTRTTCTCTTTAAGATGTCGAAGCAGCAACGACTTTTGTCAATTCAAAATTATCATGATCGAAGCATTGTCTTACTGCCCAGGTATGTATTTCAAAATCGATTTTGAGTTGGTTTGAATTAATATAAATGGTTGGGTTTGCTTTCAATTACTTATGTTTGTTTTAAAATGATTATGTTGCTTTCAAATTACCAAAAATGATATCGTTATGAATCATGTACAGAAGATTCGTTTGTTAAATTCGGAAACAGCTATAATTTGGTTAATGCGATTTTATTGTTCTCAGATTAGTATAAACAATTGATGTGATTTGATTCAGTTTGGTTTGTTTTGAAACAATGATGTATATTTGAATCAAGGTAATCGATTGGGGTTTGCTTTTGATTAGTTATGTTTTCTTTTAATAGACTAAAAACAATCTTGTTGACTTCGATTTACCAAAAACGATTTTGTTTTGTTTTGAATAAATATTTTCGCTTTGATTGCATTCGATCTATATAGAGAATTTCTTTGCTAAAATAGGATACAGCTGTGTTTTGATTGATGTGATTGTGCATTAAGCATAATGATTGTGTCGACTCTAATATAGTTCAATTTATTTCTTATGGTCTTTCATGTATGCAATGCATCAATATTAAAGATTGCTTTGACAAATAAAACGTAATCTATTGATTCAAAAAGAAACTCTGTTAGCTATGGATTTAAAACGATTTTGTTAATGGCTGAGTCGACATAAATTATTGCATAAAAAATTTACTTTATTGGTTACAGCCTGTTTTGATTAAAATAGATTCAAACATTATTTGGATTCGCTCTCAATTAGCATAGAAGTTTCGATATGAATGATTCGTTTGGTTTTCAAATATTTGTTTAATAGTTTGAATATAATTTTGTTATTTTTAGATTTATTTTAAAATGATTCTATGCTCAAATTAGACCAGCTACAGAATCGCAAGATTATGTAGCTAGTCTTAAAATTTAGATTTTTGTTAATTTTGTTAATAAAATATCCTCTAAACTTGTCTATTCTTGTCCACTTTCAGGTGCATACGAATTACAATGATCAATTGGGCATGTTGTGGCAGTTTAGGAGATACTTTGGATATATTTTTGTTTTAGATTGTTAGTTTGAGTCTAAAATAGAGACTTGGGATATTATCCCCAGATTTTTGTAAACTGTTTTGATAATTCCCACAGGGATGTTTTACCCTGTGGGAGGTCTTTAAATACTTGTTATTTTTTGTAATGAAGGGATCATCATCATCATCACTGTTGGGAGAACCAGATTATGGATTTATAATGATGCAGACTGGGATGAAAGTTGATGTCTTGTAACAGCTTTAGCTTTCAATATATCAAACTTTTGTTTCAAGTTTTCTTCATATCAGTTTGCAATTAATTATCGACTACTTTAGCTATCATGATTCATTGCATGTTGATGTGATTTGATTTATATGTTGTCCATATCCGATCTCTCTTATTTAAAAATACAGCAATTACTCTATTTCAATTTAATGAATACAGGTTTATCTTTTTCATTAATTGAATTGTTTTGTACAAAATTTGCACAAGGATTTATCTCACTGCGATAATTTGTAAATCATAAGATTGTTGTAATTTTTTATGTCTTGTTTGATATGTCATTGATATTCAAAATAGCACTTATGCTTCATGTTTACGAGAGGCTTGCAGAGAAACTGGTGCAGGTTTCCTCCCATCAAACAGCTGAATTGGATCCTTTACATAGAACAAATTGGACAGCGTTATTACAGGTTAGTATATTAGTGTTATTTAAGTAGTTTAGATAGATATATATATAGTTTAGATTCTTAGTTAGAATCATTATTTTAGTTTCTTAACTTAGTCAGTTTTTATTTAATTTCTTTCTCATAAAATTATAAAAATAAAAAAACAATAGTTTCGCTGTCTTAGGACAGTTTACCAATGATTTTTGCAGGTTTTCATTTAAATCTGTAATCTATAAATATTGTATATTTGTAATTGGATCTGATTCTGTTGATAATTGAACATTTAATTTTATAGAATTATAGTTGTATGATTTAGGTAATAGGTTGTATATATGTTGTTTAGATTTGTATATTAATTTGTTTTAATTATCGTTTTCATTTAGATTAGTTACTTAGTGTAGTTTTCTTTTGTTTTCCTAGGACTTAGATCGGCTAACGGAGCCGCTAAACCCGTCAGGGTGGGTCATCACAAACGGATTGGGTTATTTAGACAACCCCGGACAGGATCCACTCTTCTAGTTGGCAAGCGTTCATTTTCGCCCGTCAACAGAAGGTGATCCAAAAGTTAAGCAGGTCAAGCTTCAACGACATAGCAGAATTTGAAAATCTGAAGATGAATGAAAAGGAAGATATTGCAACCTATTTTCTTAGATTTGATGAAGTTGTTAATGCTATAAAAGGATTATTTGAAGAGCTTGATAAATCCTTGGTTGTACAAAAAGTGTTGAGATCACTTCTCTTAAAGTATGATGCTAAGGTCTCTGTCGTTGAATAAACTAGGGACTTGACCAAAATGACAATGGATGAATTACATGGGACTCTTATGGAATATGAAATGAGAACGGGTATAGAAAGTGACCAACCAAACAATGAATAAGCCTTTAAGGCCATAAAGAAGACAAAAGACAAGGATAACGACCTTGACGAAGAAATAGCAAATTTCATAAGAAGGTTCCAGAAGGGAAGTGGAAGATAAAAAGGTAAGTCTCCTCTCAAATGCTTTAACTATGGTAGAATAGGACATATTGTTGAAAAATTCTACTATAAAAAGAGAAGTCTCAACAATAAAAAGAGTTTATACTCCAAGGATGATGACATCTCCTCAAATGAGAGTGATGAAGAAGATAATGATGGAGGAAAAGTCCTCTTCATAACCCAAGAAACCCATGATGATGATCATAAGAATTCTAAAGAAGAAAAAATCATTTGTGAAGAAGATTCAGATGAAGAAACCAACCTTGATTCTTTTTGGGGATACAAAGACAATGTAGAGATTGAGCAAGAAGATGAGAATCTTGAAAAATTGAAGCATGTTAAAACTGAAAATAGCAAGCTTAGAAAAAAAAACATAATACTAAAAGGTGAAATGAGTAGTTGTGAAGAAGAGAATTACAAGCTTGAAAATACCATTAATAGCTTGAAGGAACAATTAGAAGATTATGAGAAATTGAAATAAGAATTGGATCACACAAAAGGGGAGCTACTATTGACAACACAAAAGTTGAAGAAGTTCGAAAAAAGCTTAGATGAGATCCTTAGCAGTCAAAGATCTCCAAATGAAAAGACAGGACTAGGATACAATGATAGTTTGAAGACAACAAAACAAGAGAAGTTGAAAATGATGAAACCAACACTCCAGAACAAGTTGAACAACAAGATATAAGACTAGAATTTAGAAGGAATGAGACATCAAGAAGATCCTCTCCCATCAGGTATGAAAGTAATCATTATGAAGGAAACTATAGAAGAATAGATTGTGAACCCATATGGACCACACCACAAAGAAGATCACTTACGCCCAAGT
>JZKD02S1029546.1:0-13398 GCA_000966675.3 Picea glauca
TTCAAAAGACCATCGCGTCATCTCCTCTATGTATAACCATGACCATATTTCTTCCGAACCACTCCTAGCTACATCACGCCTTGCCACCCATGTTTTAATTCAAGACACTTGGCGTGAAGATATCATTCGAAGCACCAAATTTTATGATTACCATGCTGTAGATAGTACATAGCACGATATCCAGACCCTCACATTACTTCAAGCCCGCATAAACTGGTAGACTCCAAATGTGAGAAGGGTTTTAAGAGCTTGAGACAGGTCGAAGATATACAGAGCGGAGTCGGGTTCAATCCCGAGCACGAAAACAGGTTGAAGATATACAGAACGAAGTCGGGTTCAGTCCCGAGCGTGAAAAGGGATATATAAGCACACCACGATTAATCCATCCATACCAAAGAGAGTCCGACGTTGTTACAGGGTTAGGCTCACAGATGTATCCAGACTAATTGAACTCCAGTTTTTCACATAAGACCAACGGGGTGAGATGAATCGGGCCAGGCAGTCTATCATAAATTACAAAGACAGAGTCAGTCATTAGTCACCCAATGCATGTCCTGAAGCAGAGTTCGAGTTTAAATCACGTATGAAAGGACAAATGCTACTGCAAATAAATATAGCAGGTCCTTGAGGCAAGGAGAAATTTGAATCTCATTATGTAGAATTTTTCAGAGCAATTTTCTTCTTTGGAAATATGGGAGGAGAAACAAATAGAAATGAGGCCAAAAACATTGAAAATATTAGGAAAAATCTAGCAGTCGTGAGGATACTTGAGCAGGCTGGATGGTTACAGTTTTTAGAAAAATTTTAAGGTTTTGATCTTAATCTCACCATGGAATTCGCTCAGAGTTTTAATGGAAAAAAAATCTACTGTTAGGAGATTGGATATACCTGTGTCTAAGGAATATGTGAGTAGAATCATAGGGCTACCACTGTAAGGGGAACAATGGTATAATTTTTTAAGATAGCTTCTGAAAGTTGGGCTTCATTTCTCAAAATATCGTCCCCATTACCTGATTTGAGGAGGGATATACTAAGAGAAGCCTTCTATTCCCCATGGGATGAAGTGATATTTCATTTGCAGAAGTTCATCACTTGTGAGGGACGGTATAGTATGTTTCACCATTACCATGTCCAACTTTTGTTGTTTCACCATTACCATGTCCAACTTTTGTTGCATCTGGTGGGAGAAAAACCAATAAACATGACCTATTATCTACATAAGAGATTGACAAAAATGAGTGAGTTTATGAAAAAGAAAAAGAGACCAGATACTTCCCTCTACCATAAAGGGCTCATGATGATGATCATCAATGCAGAACTTGAGAGAATGGAAATTTCCTGGAATACTTTCATGGGTCATCCATTAACTAAGCCTAGGGGTAGAATTCTTCCTCCCAAGAAGAGGTCTATTGAAGCTACAATAGATGGATGCAAAAGGTCTCTTGGGATATCTCGAAAGGTATTGGGGACAACCTCTATTATTGAAGTTGAGACAGAGTCTGAAGAAGAATTAGATAAGGGGCAACCCATTGAGAAAGAAAAGGAGAAAAGAGAGCAGGACAATGTCATGATCGACCTTGTAGCAGAGCCTGAAGGGGTGGAGCCCCCAAATATGGATTTAGACCAGAATTGGACAAGGTTTGAATTCACCTCTTCCTCTCCTACCTCACCCAAAGAGCTAACTAACTGTTACAATCTACCAGCTTGTGCCCACTTCATTCCAGAATGTAAAGAACAACATAAGAAGAAAAAGGGAGGCCAGAAACATATGGAACCTAAGCCTTTTCGATTTTCTATCCCTAGCTATCAGGCTCTCCTCAAACAAAACAAAAGGCTATTTCTACAGAATAAAAAGCTAAAAAAAAACTAAAATATCACAAGTTACCACAAAGTAATGCAGGGATTGTGATGGGGGATATTCAGGATGAGGAAATTTCAGAGGAGAGAGCAGCAGGTTGTGCAAAGGTCCATGTGGAAGAAGCATAAATTATTTTCAACACCTTCTTGGATGATGTCATCACTAATACACTCGCCTTCATACAATTGAAACCAGATTTACCCCAATGGAGAAACAAGGACGANTTCAAAAGACCATCGCGTCATCTCCTCTATGTATAACCATGACCATATTTCTTCCGAACCACTCCTAGCTACATCACGCCTTGCCACCCATGTTTTAATTCAAGACACTTGGCGTGAAGATATCATTCGAAGCACCAAATTTTATGATTACCATGCTGTAGATAGTACATAGCACGATATCCAGACCCTCACATTACTTCAAGCCCGCATAAACTGGTAGACTCCAAATGTGAGAAGGGTTTTAAGAGCTTGAGACAGGTCGAAGATATACAGAGCGGAGTCGGGTTCAATCCCGAGCACGAAAACAGGTTGAAGATATACAGAACGAAGTCGGGTTCAGTCCCGAGCGTGAAAAGGGATATATAAGCACACCACGATTAATCCATCCATACCAAAGAGAGTCCGACGTTGTTACAGGGTTAGGCTCACAGATGTATCCAGACTAATTGAACTCCAGTTTTTCACATAAGACCAACGGGGTGAGATGAATCGGGCCAGGCAGTCTATCATAAATTACAAAGACAGAGTCAGTCATTAGTCACCCAATGCATGTCCTGAAGCAGAGTTCGAGTTTAAATCACGTATGAAAGGACAAATGCTACTGCAAATAAATATAGCAGGTCCTTGAGGCAAGGAGAAATTTGAATCTCATTATGTAGAATTTTTCAGAGCAATTTTCTTCTTTGGAAATATGGGAGGAGAAACAAATAGAAATGAGGCCAAAAACATTGAAAATATTAGGAAAAATCCAGCAGTCATGAGGATATTTGAGCAGGCTTGGAATTCGCTTAGAGTTTTAATGGAAAAAATCTACTGTTAGGAGATTGGATATACCTGTGTCTAAGGAATATGTGAGTAGAATCATTGGGCTACCACTATAAGGGGAACAATGGTATAATTTTTTAAGATAGCTTTTGAAAGTTGGGCTTCATTTCTCAAAATATCGTCCCCACTACCTGATTTGAGGAGGGATATACCAAGAGAAGCCTTCTATTCCCCATGGGATGAAGTGATATTTCATTTGCAGAAGTTCATCACTTGTGAGGGACGGTATAGTATGGTTCACCATTACCATGTCCAACTTTTGTTGCATCTGGTGGGAGAAAAACCAATAAACATGCCCTATTATCTACATAAGAGATTGACAAAAATGAGTGAGTTTATGAGAAAGAAAAAGAGACCAGATACTTCCCTCTACCATAAAGGGCTCATGATGATGATCATCAATGCAGAACTTGAGAGAATGGAAATTTCCTGGAGTACCTTCATGGGTCATCCATTAACCAAGCCTAGGGGTAGAATTCTTCCTCCCAAGAAGAGGTCTATTGAAGCTACAATAGATGGATGCAAAAGGTCTACCGGGATATCTCGAAAGGTATTGGGGACAACCTCTATTATTGAAGTTGAGACAGAGTCTGAAGAAGAATCAGATAAGGGGAAACCTATTGAGAAAGAAAATGAGAAAAGAGAGCAAGACAATGTCATGATCGACCTTGTAACAGAGCCTGAAGGGGTGGAGCCCCCAAATATGGATTTAGACCAGAATTGGACAAGGTTTGAATTCACCTCTTCCTCTCCTACCTCACCAAAAGAGCTAACTAACTGTTACAATCTACTAGCTTGTGCCCACTTCATTCCAGAATGTAAAGAACAACATAAGAAGAAAAAGAGAGGCCGAAAACATATGGAACCTAAGCCTTTTCGATTCTCTATCCCTAGCTATCAGGCTCTCCTCAAACAAAAATAAAGGCTATTTCTACAGAATAAAAAGCTAAAAAAAAACTGAAATATCACAAGTTACCACAAAGTAATGCAGGGACTGTGATGGGGGATATTCAGGATGAGGAAATTTCAGAGGAGAGAGCAACAGGTTGTGCAAAGGTCCATGTGAAAGAAGCAGAAATTATTTTCAACACCTTCTTGGATGATGTCATCACTAATACACTCACCTTCATACAATTGAAACCAGATTTACCCCAATGGAGAAACAAGGACGAGCTCTTTGATCTGGGGATCATCAATAAAAAATCCCATAGGCAAGCCATAGAAAATCTCAAGGCCAAATGGTTTTCCATGTACTTGAAACAAGAATATATATGGACTGAAAAGATTAAACAATACAAGCAACAACTGGAAGACACAAGGAAGTTAGTGCAACAGACTACTGAGATTTCCTTTGAAGGCATATATAGTAGAGAGCCACCTAAGTCTTACCCCCTTTTCTTCCATGATAGGTGGGAAGCCTTCAGATTGAAACAAATGGCACTAGGTCAATCTCATGAGATTAAGCAACCAAATGATTTTGTCAGCATTTATGTCTGTGCAGAGATGAAGGATCAAAATATGTTGTGTGAACTATATCTTTATAATTTCATCCTCCCTGACAATGCTCGCTGGAATCCTAACCCTGGTGTTGGCAATATTTAGTTACGTGCATTCACTTCTCATATACTCGGTATCTCTCAATGGAAAAAGGATTTCGAATTCTACAGGAGAATGGAGGCTGAGGCAAGCTTAAATGTGAGGGATGAGTATCCATAACCTCATGTCATGAAAGATGATTTACAGAGGTTAAGGGAAAATCTTCGAGATGTCGTTACTATTCATCAGCACCAAAAATATTCCATCACAGACTTCATGCAGGTTTCCATAGCACATTCAGTCCATGAATTGTTGTTTTCCCACGATATCTGGGAGGTTCTCCCTAAATATCTAAGAGACTGAAACCCAATAGGGTACTCATATTTTGGATTGACACTTAATAGGGATACATTTTATGCCAACTCCCTGCTAAGATATGGTAGTCAGTGGGTGGGTCTGTGATTCCACTTTCCCATTATCTGGTGCCCTAGCAGGTTCTATAAAGCCTCTACTACATGGGATGAGGAAGAGGAAATGATTCAATGGTTACATATGGAAAGGGATTTTGAGTATTACAATCCAGGTGATTTTGGGCACCCAACCTATGACTGGGGATCAATACACACAGGGATAGCAAAAGAGGAATAGGTTGCATGATAGGTTGCATGAGGACATGCAACCAGGTCGGCAAGGGGGAGATGATGAACCCTCACTTTGGCATATATTTGTTCATCTATATCCTATATACTTATATATTTTGCTTCCTTTTTCCATTTGCTAACTTAGACTTATCTTTCATAAAGTCCTATCTTTTTCTAAGGTATTACAATTGCCATATAATTACATTAATTTCTCTTTACATATTAGAATTAGAATGAGTTTTTAATAAGATGTTTGAACTTTCATATGTGTGTGATTTTGAATACGCTAACGATGGTCGTAGAGTGCAAGTGTCCCAGGTTCTTTTTGAAGACACAAGCAGAATTACAAAAGAAGACATTTTTAAGAAGAGATATATTCAAGGTATTTTAAGAAGATATATTATGTTTTCGCAAGAAGATATGTTCAAGGAAGATATATCCAGCCTGACAATTCAACACCCAATATGGGTTCCTACTTCAACGAGGTTCCACATCTGAATATTTTAAGTATATATAATGTGGCACCTTATACATGTATCAGCTCAAGCATCCGATAATAGTCAGCGTTGAAACAATACAAGTATTTACCTCAATAAGAAATATAGCATACGAGTACCTTGAAGGATCAATTGGCATCAAAACAAGTGTCAAGAGAATTTAATACTTTGTTGAGTGCTGAAGGTAAATAACAATGGACATTAAATAGGATACCCGACATCTTCATATCAAGCACATGAGGGAATCCGAATGCAACAACCCCAATAAATGGATCATGGGACGAGAGCAATTGATTGGTCGTATACTAGACATATGGAGTTGAGGGAATAGGGAGATACAATCATCTATTCTGTTGTAACTTTCTTTTCCAGCATCTTAGAAGATTGGCGCTCTATTCCCAGAGTTGTTTTAATTACCTATTGTATATATATGTGTGTACGCTCACTTGAGCAGAGGGGTGAAAAGTGTGAAGAACATGACTAAGTAAAGCATTATTCTAAATCTCAGAGACTTTAATATACAATTTATGTTTACGAGTAGTAATTCCTTGTTGATAATTTAGTCAAGTTAAAGTACATGCATACCAGTGAGCTTGGGCCCACTCACAGGTACAATCCTGTGCCATCTATTTTATGTTCATGGTTATTTGTTCTTAAGTATATATGTATATGATTGTTAGTTTATGTATTTTCTATTGTAGTGAAGTGTATACTGAGGAATAGATGTATGTTGCACAATGGCCCCTGAGATTCGCTGGAGAATGACAGTTAATAATTATTAGAGCCAACATATTACAACCCATCTCTTATGATATGATTCCTTGTCTGTTCTAACATTCTATGTTGAATTTGGGTATATGCAGATCCTAACTACCACAATGGTTTTAATATCGTTCACAAGATTATGAATGGGGAGTGTTGAAATGGCTAAATCTAATCTTACTGTATTAGCTTAATAATGATTTATGAATAAAATAGGTTTGATATTTCCCTTTGGATAAGTATATACATCTGCTATAGAACCACAATACTTTTAATTTCGCTAGGTGAACATTCGAGGGGGTAGGGTTATGATATTTCAGAAACTTAACCCCGAGAGATACCACAACAGGGAAAAAGGTCAAAGTATTGTGATTCATCCCTTTCCTTTCCATAGTTCACATTCGATTTGCTAGTTGTCTTTTCTGTGTAAACTGCACAGAGTGCCTCGCAAGTATATTGAACCTCATGTTGATAAATTAATGATATAGTGCATAGGGAAATCTATAAAATAGGGATCATATTTGTACCTCGTCAGTCAGCATGCCGGATGACAGAGACGTGCCTTTGGAGGCCTAGAAAGACATCATGACGGGCCTAACCTAGCCCCTAGTACCCAAACAACTTTCCTAGGAGAGGAAAAACATAATCTATTGAGGGTTGACATCATGCTTGAGGGGGTTTGATGGTGATGGAGTTATTGCACATTGACACTTGGAATATTTTGAATGGAGGAGGCATGGATTGACCCTAGCACATGATGAGGAGGCTCAAGGAGCCCCATCGACCTCCATCTTCCTCTCCAATGAATTTCTTAAGTGCCAAAACGTCCCCTAAAGGAGTGACCTCATCTTATTTTTAGGGTTTATTTTGCGTTAAAGTGAAAGTTAAATATTATTATTTGATGCAAGGGGTAAGATAAGGGTTGTTGACCCCTTATCTTATGTTTTACCCTTTCTAAGTGGACAAACTATGTTTTAAGGTTTTTGTATAAATAGAGATAATGTGAATCTCATTTCATGACATAACTCTCCCATTGTGAGAAGTATTTGGCTGAAATTTTCGCTACTATTGGTGATTATGGTCTTTATCTCTTGTGAAATGTCTTTTGGTGAATGTCTCTTGGTGAATGGATGAGGAGGAGTGGTGTGCACCCCCTAAAGGCTTGCTCTCTCGGCTCTTGGATGAATTTTGCATGGTAAACTAGGGTTTGATATCTCATTTCTTGGATTAGGTAAGGATAAATATGCATGTGCTATTTCGTTCTTGCTTATTTTGGTTATTGTTGGTGGAAACCATAGGGAGGAGTATGTTAGATACACCCTCCATCATTGCTTCATCTCATTGTTAAGGTTATAAGTTTTTCTTTGAGCAAGGGTTGCTAGGAGGAATACGAGTGTGTATACCCTCCTATATTTACCCTAAGTTGCTTGGCATACACTAGGGCTTAAGAGGATTTACACCCCTAGGGTTGTTGTTGATATAACTTGTGCTTTAAAGACCCCATTCACCCAATTTTAAAGGCACTAATCTGAATATTTTTGCATTGGAGAAATAAAATAGTGCATTGGGAAACTTGATTTTTTGCCATATTAACTTTTTGCAATTTGGGCTTTTTTCTTGTGCCTAGAGCATCTCTTAGCCACTAGGGCATCCCCTCTAAAGGGGTATATCTTTCTTTTGTTACAAAATTTCATCTTCAACCATTAGGGCTGCACAAATCCTACTCTAACTTCTTTAATAACTCTTAAATCAACCACTAAAAGTTCGTTAAAGTTTGTACACTTAAACTACTGAGCCTAGCACACTTTTTGGCAAACTTTGGGGGGGTTTAGTGGTTGATATTTTTTCTGTAATAAATTGTTTGTTACAACCATAAGACTGATTTATATTGCTTCAGAAAGTGTTTACAACAACCTTACCTTTTATGTGAGTATCTTGGTCTTTAAATCTTGAGTTTCACTAGTGTTTAGATAGTTTATTTCTTGCATATTTCACTTGATTTCTAGCGCTTGTTTAGCAACTTATTGTGCCATTTAATTGTTGATATATACTGTTACTAACAACTGATATTAGGGAAATCAATCTTAACTTGTTTGTCCAATTGATATATTCCATTGTATACTTGGTTTTCCTTGTGTCTTGGTCATGTATTATCTCTTTGTAGGTCACTCAAGGCTTTGGAAACCTCAAACAACCCTTAAGACTCATTACAAATTTCCCTTTTTCATCTAACAACCTGACCTATAGGGGAATTCATTCACACATCACATTTTCCTTCTCAATCCCCCCTAGGGTCACCGAGATCCCCCCTTGAGGTGACTACCTCACCTCTAAAGTGACGAGAACACCTACCTAAGGTTACAATGGATAGTTTCTCTCTAAGTTGTCACCATTTTGGTGGTTGGGTCGGGCTTTTCCCAACCTACAACTTGTGCAATAACACTACTCTTGAAATGTCCCTACACAATTCTAAGGGATTCAATCCTTTTCCCAATAAATCAATTGCTTAAACATACATATTGATCCAAGTAATTTAACAAGATACACAGCTTGGGAACATATTAAGCCACCAAAGGAATGGTTGTAGATGTAATTAATGCACCTTTTTTTGTTGTTGTCATGCAAAAAACACAGAGGGTGGCTGAAATTGCACTGTGGGTTATATGGTAGAATAAATCCAAAGGGTGGTTGTAAGAGAGTTATTATGCCTTGTACAAAGCATACACAACACTCTAAAGCAAGCCAAAATCACCCAACAGACCCATCGATTCAATAAATTAATAGATGAGTAGAGATTCAATGCAATTCTGGAGTAATTCATGTGGTTTATATAGTACCCAAACAACAATTTAAACATAGAATTGGAACAAGGTTATGGGTGTGCGTTTTAGTTTTTTAATTTCACAGAAAAACTCTCAATCATTTGCCAAAATGAAGCAATTAACTAGCAAGTGTCAATCACACACCATAAAAATAGAGATTTTACTTTGGAAACCCAAATGGGAAAACCAACATTCGTTGGGGATTTTATTAGGATCAGGAAATGGTTACAAATACAAGTTACATTCTCATGCAGATATTTAATGCATTTTTACTCACTTTGAATATTGTAGATGGCCTTGGCTCAAAGACGACCTTTGATCTTCAAACAAGCTTCTCTTCCAAGTCCTTCATTTTCTGCGTCTCCATTTCCTCTCCAACTCTCTTCTTCATTGAATGATCTTCTTATACACAATGTTCATATTTAATGGGGTGCCTTGAAAGGTCAACCACCACAATGGTTTGTTTCATCTTCCAAGTGAAAATGAGTTTTGAGCTATTCGCTTAACTTTGCAAAATTAAATTTTGTGATTAAAAAGTTCAATTTTTTTTTCTAATTTATCAGGATATGTAAATCTACTATATAGATAGGTAGATCTCAATAATGTTTATGAATTAACGGAAATGTGCAAAAACTCTATTGGCTTTTGCCAGTTTAGAGGATCCATTTCTGATCAATGGGGTTTTTTCATCAACATTACGTTTTTTATTTTTATTTTTATTTTAATTTGTAAATTTATTGTTATGATGTATATAATAATTAAAAATAAACATTAATTAAATACTAATCAACATAATTATTGTTCATTAGTCTTAATTTATGGTTCATGAGGCTTTAGTAATTATAGTTCAACGAGGTTAACTTAGTCTTTAATAAGATTGAATAATAATAGTTAAAATAATAATATTATTATTATCATTATCATTCAAAATATAATTAAAAAAAAACACAATATTAATATCAACAATATTAAACAGGAATTTGGGTTGTTATCATTAACTATAGTTAATTCCATATGGGTTGCTATAAACTAGAATGATTGTCATGGGTTGTTTAAGTTGTTTGCATTCACTATTTTAATTTACTACTAAGGTTTCATGCCAACAAAGGGTTTTAAGTTCTTAATAATAATAATCTAATTTTAAGGTCACGACCAAACACCAAATTGGTGTATGAGGACCCCTTCTATGCAACGATTTGACTGCTAAAGTCTACATAGGTATAAGGTAAAGTCTACAGATGTATACATACCTAATCCCCATTTCTTTCCACTGGGTTCATATGCAAACAATCCCCTCCCCCCAATGCACCTACAACCCCTTTGTATGTAATTAATTCAACTAATATAATGATGCCAAGTTTGTATAGTTTTTTATAAACAAGATGTGTTTTAGGTTGAATGCATAATGTTAACATTAATTAGAAATAGGAATTATGTTTGGACCAACTATATCTTATCTTATCTTATCATATCATATCATAGAGGTTCATAGTGTAATGAAAGAAAGAGAACCATGCCTAATGATACAAGAATTTTGTATTTTGTGGGCCAATGCAACACTTTGATTAATGATTAATGGTAAATTAGGTTTCGCTCTAAAATTATTATTATTTATTAGTTGATTTATAAATGGCTTAAATTTTGTGTGTTGCAAATACTAATTGTGATTGATTGAACATTACTTAGTTATTAGCTTGATTGTAATTAGCCATTAATTTATTTTTAATCACATTTAATTAATTGATTTTAAGGGTTGAAGGAGATTTGATGCTAGCCACGATAGCAACTAATAACCTTGAGGGACTCAACTTGATTTGAACTTGTGAACTATGCTCTCTTCATGGGCAACATGCCTTGGGAGGATGGTTTAACCGATTGAGCTAATATTTGGGGATTTATATTTCATTAATTTGTGTGTTGTAAATGCAAAATGACATGCAATTTTTTCAATTGTGTTTAATCGAACATTCATAATTAATTAATTTATTGTGAAACATTCATAGTTAATTATTAATTTAGTAATTTTTTTCCTAAGGAAAATATCGGGGGAAACCCAAGGGATGTTTCCCCACATTCATGGCTGGCATCTCTCTAGTAAACTTGCTAGTATAGATAACTACACCTTACTGAATGAGAAATTATGATGCTTCTCATAAAACACTTCGGACCTCGTTAGGCTTAGCAAGGTAAGCATGATTATCACTCCACATTTATAGCCTAAGAATGAAAATCAAAATTCCAAATGAAAGGAACCTTGATTTGAATGCAACTGAATTTTATAATATATTTTATGTTTTTTGTCATTTTTCTTTTAGTTGTACATAAAATATAGTAAAGAAAACAGACAAAGGAAGATATTATAGTGTCAAATAAAAACATATAGAAATAAATATAAAACTCTTTAAAACTGAAATTAATAACACCATCTTTAATAACCAGAAATATGGAAATACAAACATTAAAAAAACACTTAATGTTGGAGAAATAAGAGCCAACCGTGAGATAAATGTAATGATCCTTTTATAAATAACCAAAAAACAGATCAAATTAAATGCTTTTACAAATATCTATGAAGACTTGGACCAAAGAAGACTTTAGAAGCCTCAGATGTGCATATATTGATACAAAGGAAACTGTGTTCCATAGAAAGGAAATGAAATCCTACAGTCAAATTTAGACCACCTCAAGTGATGTGAAGCACATAGTTAAAATTTTGCAAAAGGTGTCACTGATTAGCATTGAACATGTTGAAAACTTCTAAGATGTGCAAACAAATGCATAAAAATAAATAACCTTAAGGGGAAGAAGACATGAACAATATCACTCCACCTTTCTTTGTCACTTTTTAAGTAGATCCTTTTTGTCAACAAAACAATTTAACTCAAAGAAAACTTAGAATGGTGAAATATGATTATTGGCAGAAATCTCTCAAAGCTTTAGCATACCTCGCAATTGATGATTATTGATTCCTTCAGTGATCTCCTCCTTTTGTTTTGTATCTTCCTTAAACAATTATTTAGTTCAACAGTTTAATATAAATTAATATTTCATTTATGAGAGTAAGGGACTAATTATAAGTCAATGAAGTAATTAATGTGAGGGTGGTATTATGTATAATATTTATAAAAGGTAGGCAGGGGTCCCACTAGACTCTTATAAGGAAAGACAACTTATATCATTTAACCATTTCAAATAAACTTTATGAAATAAGTAATCATGCACCACATGCGATCATAATCTAAATGAAAGACAAAATAAATATATACCACCACCTTGTCCCTCCAAATATTGCTGATGTAAAACAAAATGTCTTTAATAGCCATAACTTGAAAATTTCAAACCAAGTCAAATTCGTATCCACATCATTCTAAGTGTCATCAACATAACATATCAGTATTGAGATATCTCAGGAAACATGTCCAAGTGAGAAATTTCCCTTTTCTCCTCTCTTTGTAACTCCCTTGTACTTGCCTTGGAGTGGACATAAGCGGGTTTCGAGGTTTCATATCTTGAAGATTCTTTCATAGAATTCTTTCCCTTTTCATATACAAGAAGATTTAAAGAAGAGGATTTAACCTCAATGTAAGGTTGATTCTGAGCGAAAGAATTAGCAGAAGTAGCAATAGAAGCAACAACAAATGCAGGTTGAGGGTGATTTTCATGCATGTTGGGCCATTTTATATTCCCCGAAACAGGTTTGTTTCCCATCCATCACCGGCTTTGTCAAATTGTGGATGTAGAGGGATGTCAACAATACTTGGATGGGGTTGAAGAGGTACATTTACAGGTATCAAAGGCGCATGCAAGGCTTGTTGTCCACCCAAGAAAAGGTGCCTAGTATGTGTCAAATGATTGAACTCGTCGGAATTAGCATCAAAGTGGACATATAACCTTATTCTTTTATTCCTTCCTTCTTGCCCAAAAGCATTTGACCTTCTTCCTTGTCCCCTCCAGGATCCCCTTGTTCCACGACTGAAAAAGATCGTCTAGAATCATAAAACATGTCATTCTTCATTCAACAATCATCAAATATGTAATGATTATAAACTGTATGCAAATATAAGAAAAATAGAACTTTCACAAGATGTTCATTGAATATGATTTACAATAAATTTGTTGTGAGAGTGAGAAGATTTTAAATAATGAAGTGTTGTTGAATGACATAAGGATTGGGCATGCATGAATCTTATTGTTGAGTATTAATGATTAGACTCCTACTCCATTTTAATAGAG
>JZKD02S1029557.1:0-13398 GCA_000966675.3 Picea glauca
GAGCATATATAGTGCGCAGCTATCTTTGAAACAAAAGACTTCCCTGGGTTGATAATTTATGTTTCACTTGGTTGTTTGAAATTAATTAAGCAATTATAGTGACCAACAGTCCTAAATCTGGTTTGTATGGAAGTCTAGCTCGATTCTGATTTTTTTTGTGGTGCCATGGTGGTAAAAGTTGGTTGTCTTCTGAGCTCAGTAGCCTCTGCAACCTTTGTAAACTTTTCGCTGTGCTTCGTATGCTCTATCGCTCTCTACCTCTCCCAATTTCGCAATAATTTTTTTTCTCCCATGTCCTTGATTTGTATGGGCATCATGTGAAGCTTGTCAAAGATGTTACCTTTATTACGGATTCAATGAGCCTCCGGTTCCTTCATACTTTCCATTACTTTCCCTCGCCATCTCCATTTGGCGCGATTAATGCGGCATCCCATCAATCGTTTCTGGCATTCAATTCCACTTGTCATCGTCACATAGCACTTCTTTTGTCGTCTTCGCCTTTCTCGCTTGTTTTCATGTTGATCTGACTGTTGGCCTTGTCTTTTTCGGGGTTTTATTTTGAGTTTGCATGCTACTTCTTCTTTCGGTGCACTGTACCTCTATTGGTACCGTTTGATATACTGCTCTCTTTTTTTTTTTTTAAACTGTGCGGTGACTTTCAAGTTGTGGGTGGTTGACTCTCCTTGTACAGTTTTAGTTGACTCCCATTGATCATACCTCAGAGTTATTCACCTCCTAATTCCTTCAACTGTACAACTCCCCCATCTGTGACATTTTTTACCTCGTACGGTCTTAACCAGTGTATTCTGAGTTTTCCTAGATGCTAAATGGATTTGTTGTCATACATCAACACTAAGTCTCCTTCTTTGAAAGTTTTCTTGTTGATATGTATGTCATGCCAAGATTTTTACCTTGCTTTCTGAACTTATTGGTGGAACCCTACTAGGATCATATATTCCTCCATGATCATTACTTGATTCAACATGTCCTGTACTGCACCTTGTTTTATCATGTTCGTAATTGCAACTACGCACAGACTAGGTACCAATAATTGTAATGGTACCACTACTTCTTGTCCATATACTAGTCTAAATGACATGTGCCCTATCAACTTCTTGCATGTAGTCTTGTATGCCCACAATACTGTTGGTATTTTGAGGTCCCAATCATCCTTGTTGACATTACAGATCTTTGTTAGTGCGTTTTCAAGGATTTTGTTAAATGATTATACTGTTTCATTTGCTTATGGATGATATGGTGTGCTCTTTTGATTGGTCTTCAAATTCTTTAGTCATGGCCTTAATAGTGATGTTAATGAAGTGAGTGCCTTGGTTTCTCATCAAAATCCTTGGGAAACTGAATCTAGTGATTACTTGTTCAAATAGAAAGTGTGTTGTTGTTTTTGCACTGCAATCTTTGACTAGTGCTGCTTCCACCCATCTTGTCAGGTATTTTGTTGCGATGATAATGTACCTCACTCATGTCCTATTTTTTGGTGGGTTAATTGGTCCCACAAAGTCTATTTCCCATTTTTTGAATACCTGCAAAGTTACTTTTGGTCGCAATGGTATCTCGTCCCTTCTATTGGGTTTTCCAACCCTCTGACAGACGTTGCATCTCTTACATTACTCTTTCGAGTCTTTGTGAATGGTCGGCCACCATAGTCATGAGCGAAATACCCTTTACACGGTAGCTTTGCTTATGTAATGTCCTCCTGCTATTCCTTCATAAGCTTCTGCTAAAACTCTTGTTCTCTCATGTTCTAGTACATGTATTCACAAAATGCTATCTGCGCCCATTTTGTATAAATGTCCTACAATCAGCTGATAGTCTGCAGCCCGGACTACCAGGTTTTTCTTCTACGCGATGTTATATTTATGTGGTGCAGTACCTATACTCAAGTACTATATGATGTCTGCAAAGTATTCATCGGTGATATGGACTGAAAATAATTGTGTGTCCTAAAAGTTGTCCTCTAAACTTGTAGGTTCTTCTCCGTTCGTGACCCTTGATAGGTGGTCAGGTCCTACATTCAACTTCCCTGGCTTGAATATTACTTCAAAATCAAAATATTGAAACAGTAGTAACCATCGACAGATTCTCCCCCCCAACACTGGCTTGTTGACTAGGTATTTAAGGGCTGAGTGATCTGTGAACATCTTAAAATGTTTTCCCAGTAAGTAATGACTAAACTTTTGCAGTGCGTAGACCATAGCTAGGCCTTCCCTCTCCGTAGTGTTATAATTTTGTTCTGATTCTGACAGTTTTCTTCTCACGAATGCTATAGGATGATCCAACTCTCCTTCTCGTGGCTATGCCAAAATAGCTCCAAGTTATATGGATGATGCAGCTACATGTACTTCTAATTTCTTCTCCCAGTCTGGAAATACTAGTATTGGTGCAGTGAACATTTTTTCTTTCAGCGTATCCAAACCATGTTGACAATCTTCATTCCACTGGAAATTTGCATCTTTTCTTAACAATTTCTCCATTGGCATGGTGATCTGTGCATACCCTTTGATAAATTTCCTGTAGTACCCCATGTGTTCCAATGTCACTCTTAGTTGGCGGACTGTCTTTGGTGGTGGCAAGTTAACAATTACTGTAATCTTTGCAGGATCTACTAGTAAGCCTTACTTACATACTATATGGCCCAATAGTATCCCAAAAGTTGTTCTGAAGATGCACTTCTTGATGTTCAATGATATCTGGTAGTGCTTGCACCTTTCTAGCATTAGCCGCAAGACCTCTACATGGTCTTTTAATAGACTATAAACTGTCCAATCATCCAAGTATACCTCTAGAAACAACTGGTGGATAAATTCGTTAAATACAACTATGACTACTCTGGAAAATATTGTTGGTGCATTCATCATTCCAAACGGCATGACTGTGTACTGGTAGGATCCCCATTCAGTAGAAAACATGGTCTTGTATCTGTTTTACTTTGCTATCTTGATTTAGTGGTAGCCTAAGAATCCATCAGTGAATGAGTAAACTTCGTGTCCTCCTACGTTCTCCAACGCTTCATCCGTGAAAGGTGTAGGGAACAGGTCATGTAGGCATGCATCATTCAACTTCCTCAAGTTGACACATATTCTTATCCTGCCTTGTTTTTTCTCCTGAACTACCATCAGTGTTATCCATTTTGATTCTTCCACAAGTTCTATTATTCCGGCTTCGAGCATTCTATCGATCTTAGCTTTAACTTTCTTCTTATATATCATGTTTAGTCTGTATGGTCGTTGTCTAATTGGTCTTGCTTCATCTCTGAGTGGTATCTTTATTTCTCCTAGATCTACCACTATGCCCTTCATTTCTGTAAGGGTTGTAAGGAACAGGTTGTTGTACTCACCCAGTAATTATGTTATGCTTTCTATTGTTTTCTCATCCCAGTAGTCTCCAATGCTGGCCATTTTGGGATTCTCGACTATCCCAATGTTGACTTTCTTCACCTTGATCGGCACAACAATTACTTCTGATTATAGAGGTGGACCTTCCACTTCTCTTTCACCTTCTGCTTCCTTGATCTAAATATCGTGTGGATCATCTTCATCTGGTGCTTCTTCCTGCACATGGTAGCATGACAACATTTCTTTCACTATCTGTTTGTTCCATTGTTGTTTCTCTTTTATGAGTTTGAATTCTGGTTCCTTAATGAATATCACCCCTCTTATCTGCTTAAGTGTTGCATCTATGTTGGGGTTCTCATGCTCAGATGAGAAAGTGATTGTAAAATTCTGTTGCAGTACCGACCAGCTCGCAATTCCTCTGTGCAGTTCCTGGTCCATATACCAGTTTATTGGTATGCCTTCTAAGGTATGTAAAAAATAATGAGGCCATTCCTCCAAGGGTGTCATTTTCCACAGCGCTCTGCACTTCTCCAAGTGTTCCGTTGGTGCCCCCTGTCCCTTGTATTTCTGCTGCCAGTTTCTTCTATGTTCTACGCCAAACTTTATGCGCAGTAGCCGCTTACATTGGTACCAATCCTTGATTGTTTCCTTGTGTGCACCCCAACATATTGTAGGTGTGGCCTTGAGTGCTACATCCATTTCTAAGAGTCCTTGATTTTCTAACACTTCATCCTTGTACTGTGCCAAGAATACTTATAGATCGTTTACTCCATGGAAACTAGGTGGTTCCCTTACCTCTGTACCTACCCATCTTACTGCACGATCTATTCTTGCGCACCTTATTTGTTGGTTTATTATCTGAGTTTATATATTTATCTTGAGTGCCCCAGGGTTCATGTCTACTAGGGTTCCAACAAATCCTCTAAAACTATCGACCCTTTTGGTAAACCAAAAGGCAACGCAACACACAGAGTGCATTGTGCAGTCTCACAACTAGAAGGAAGAGCAGCACGTGTGCATGCATGGAAGACCTAACGAAGTTAAGGTTAGGGTTTTTGTAATACATTGTAATGTCCTATGAGCTAGAAACATATAAATATAGATACCTAGGTCTCATAGAAAAAAGAGGAGAATAAGAAGAGAATCAGGCTTAGAGCTAGAGGAAGATATAGAGCGTCTTGAGGAGGAGCCCTGTTTGATAGCTAGTTGTAATATTTTTCTATACGACCTAATTTTGTACATTGTTGAGATAGAGAGGACTAAGGAGGGTAGATATTGAGGGTTATATTACAGGCTGAGGAGCCTGGTGAAATCTAGTTCACCTCCTAATAGATCTCGACCCAACTGAGAGGAGTTGTAAAGAGTGCAACGATGTAGTTTTGGAACTGCCATACTAGAAGAGATTGAGAGCCAAATCTTTGTGGATGTAGCCTAGGAGGGGGTGAGCCATGGTAAAACATTTGTTATGTGATTGAATGCATGTGTCTCCTTACTGTTTCTAAGTAGATATTAGTATGTTGAGTGAATGAGTTGATTATATTCCATGCATAATCATGAATGACAATTTATTGCTTTAATAAGTTAAAAAGAACTCTCAACGTACAATTCTCATATCTCCACTCAATCCTGGACTGCAAACACCTAAGTATTGCAATCACCCATTAATACTATCTCATATGAGACTGTGCAGTGCACTCTGTGCGTTGTGTTTCCTTCTGGTTTACCAGGAGGGCCGATAGTTTTAGAGGCTTTGTTGCAACCCCGGTAGACATGAACCCTGGGTCACTCAAGATAAAGCTATAAACTCAGATAATAAACCAACAATGATCTTAAAAATGGTACATAGGTTAGGTTTTCCTACCTTGTATTGTGCATTATTGGTGTCTTGTTTCATTTTTCCTTAGGATTGAACCCGTTGAGTTGTGACACAGAGCCTTCTTCTCCATTTAAAAAGTTTCATAAGTTACATGGTAGAGCCTATCGATCATGGGTGGCCTAGTTTGAGACTTGTTTTCCATTTTGGCACCCATGCTGAAGTTTTTTATAGGCTCATGAGTCCCTTTTTAGCCCCACCATGATTATGTGTTGAAGCCATGTGACTTCTTCTCAATCTATTATTGTCCATCACCCATAGGACTTCCATTTTTTCATTTTTAGTTGAATTGTTGCATCACATACCACTACTTGTGATTTTGATCCTAATGCCAGCATGAGTTCACCATTTGTTGGTTACTACATATGCATCCTCTTCAACCACTTTCCTTTGATTTTGTTTCCTCTGCACCTTAGAACCCTATCCCTAGAGGAAACACTATGAAGAGTGTCCATATCCTGCACATCCTCCCTGTATTATGCATAGGTATCTTTCATGTGCTTGGAACTAGTTTGTTTTCCCTGCAACACTCATTTCCTCTATTGTATTTTAGCACTATTTTATTCCTTTTCAGGATTTAATAATATTAAAAAGACACAAAAAATAAAATATGATAAAAAAAAAGAGAGAAGGGGAAAGAATAAATATCTTTGTTTTATTTGCAGTTTTCCTAAGTCATGTCACCCTTGAATAATGCATGAATTTTTTAATGATGTTCTCAACAAGTTGGATTTTAGTATGGCCTTAGGAACCCAAACCTTGATTTTTTTAGTTTTATTACTCCTTCGACTGGTTACTCTTCCAGTCACTATGGAGAGTTCATCGGTGCCTCCTCCATCACAAACTTCAATCATTGTTCCACTTTATGTCAAATGATTCCCAAGACATTATTGTGTCATGCTTATGTTTGAGAGAAGTTTTAGCCTATGTCATCCATTCCTCATATTCTATGACTTTTCATGTCATCCTTCTTGGTTGTCAAGTTGTTCTCAAGTTTTTTTAATATATTTGTCCATTACTCATACCAATGTGGAAGGTCCCCGTTGAATTCTCATTGGTGGCTCATCTCTTATTGACTACAACAGATCGCCCTGAGAGTCTGACTTAGAGTCATAGCACCCTCATCTTATTTTCATAATTGGTAGGTTACATTGTGCTTAGCAGATGAAATCTCATCATTGGTCTCTAACCGAGTGGTTTCCCATTTGTTTGATGGAAAGACATTCATTCACATATTGGGATTTGTGTTGTACCTTGATTTCCATTTTTATCATTGGTGGAAGTCCTTGTCTCTATCGCTAGATTTCATTATTGGTCATTACTCATAGGGTCTCTTCCATGTGTTATTCCATCTAGCACATTTAGGAAACACACTCGGTGGTGTTTCCTTTCATATTTTTTGTCTGATACCTTCAAAATATTTCTCCTTATGTTGACTCATGTTGGATGATGAGGGATTCCTTAATTCCCTCCTTCCATCAGAGCTCTTCCCATCGAATCTAGATAATTTTTTCTAGGAATGGCATCTATAGAATTTATAATACCTTAGGAATTGTAGTAATCAGTGGAAATATCCCTCACTATTGACAGTGGGAATTCATCAATGTCCCCTGATTGATAGATTTTACAAGTGTTTGATGACAACACATCTATTCACGCTTGCTAGAATGTATTAGGTACCTTGACTCCCATTATCATTATCAGTGGGTTATCTTGTATTTGTTAATGGTATACATCAATGATCAGTAATGAAATGATTTCTATTGCGTTCAAAATCAGAAAATTTATTCGCATGGTGCAGATTTGTACCTTCAACAAGTTAGGATTGAAGACCTTTGGCCTTAGTAGCATCTCCTTCATGTTGTTTACTGATTTGTGCAAGACAATACCACTCACCCATATGGCATTGGTACTTTTGAAGGATCATTTTATTCATCGCATTGCTTTAGTTATCCTCCTAATATATTATGAGACATAGATCCACTATGTATTGTTTGTGGCTATGATATATTTTGACATGGATCCGTCGTGTATCTTTTTTGTGTCCATTATCACTTCTTTTTACTTCATGGACCCACAGTGTACTTGATTTAGTGGCTATGCTTATCGACACTTGAGCATGGGTATTCCCACCTTGGGAAGAGAGTAATCTTATACCTTTGTTTATGTTTCATATGCTTTCTTGATCCATAGTTTGGTGAACTCCACCTAGCCCCACTTAGTTTCTCCCTCTACATTATTATAGTTTATTTCAGCCATCATCTCCCCTTTTGACTTCACATATTAGGGGGCATATGTTATAGAATATTTTTCCATCTCAGTAGTTGAAATTCCTTTGATTGGCCTTTATCCCTTCATATCCCCTTTTTTTGTTTCTTGATCCCTCCCAAAACTCTGCCAAAAATCCTTCCAGGCAATCCACTCGCACCTTAAAATGTCTTTGATTGGCCTGATCCGAATTATTTTCGACACAAAATGAGAGCGGAGATATAATAAAGAAATGCACAAAGATATCGCGGATATCCAATAATATAAATAAATGTATTAGAGATGCAACCATAAACATATATGTACAGTAATAAACGATTTCTATTAATGAAAGAAATGTACAGAGACTGTAAAAATACATAATGAAAGACTCGCTAGAATGGTGGCAGCTTATCTTTGAGAAGAGATGTGACAGCTACTCGCATTCGCAAGAAGATGATTACAATGAGGCTCTGAAGGCCTTTTTACAATAAACCGGAATGCCAAAATCCCTAAACATCCAAAAACCTAACCCTAGGAGATGAAACGCCAAAAGTCATGTGGGCCCCGTTTGGGTAAGTTAGTACGTCAACTTCCCAGGGTCGTAACTTTTGCATATGATATCCATTTTAGGTGCATGATAGCTCATTGGAAAGGTATTGTCGAGGAGATTCACTTTAGAGGAAATAGCAAAGTAACTTCGATATTGCAAACCTATTTTCCCAAAAAATGTCATTCAGGCTCTCAAAATGGCCCCGGAAGTTAAAAACTGCTAAAAATAGTAAATTACCAAAATTGCCAGAAAATTGTTTTGAGCCAGTTGGAAAAGATGGGTGGCCACCGATATCTATTTGGATCATGGCCTTTATCCCTTCATATCCCCTTTCTATAGAAATCTAAGTCCTACGGATTTGGGTTGGGGCCACAATAGAGCAGTTCCCTTAAAATACTCCTCTCAACCTCCAATTAAACAATCAATTGGAAATCACTACCTGCAGTAACTAAATTTTAGAAGAAAGGAAGAAGATACTACCTAGAATCCTACATTTGAATTAGATCTTGTTTCATGCCTTTCACTCCATAAATCCTTGACAACAATCTTCTGAAAGTCTTGCAACCAAAGAAGTATGCAATTGCAAGAAAGTAGTTATCCGCTAACTAACTAAATATAATCAGTTCAAATTCTATGTTAGATTCAAGACAAGATACACATAATATCATTAAAATCATGAATTAACACAAAGAATCGGACGAGAATGAGATTTATTTTATTGATAATAGAAAAAGGGGTTGGTTAGAACATGTAACCATTGCATCATGATCCTGAAACCAGGCTCCAAGTTCCTCCACCTAAGGCATGAGATGATGAAGACTACCTCCAAAATTTTGTGTCTCAGGGGGTCCAAGGAAGCAATAGGTTTCTTGCTGATGAGATAAAAGGGAACACAAATACTGAAAACAAGGGTTTTTCAGGGGGGGAAGACAATCTTATAAATATAGGGAAACAGGGGCTTGCAAGGCTATAAGGAAACTGCCAGCATAAGGTTGCATCTCAAAGACTTCAAAGTTTGAGTAGAAACACGAACTGGGAATAAAATTAAGATACTATGAATAGACAATGGGGGGGGATTATATCAACAAATATGTTTAGAATATTTATCGTGAGGATGGTATCCAGTTGTAGCATATAGTTCCATACACTCCACAACATAATGGAGTTGTTGAAAGGAAGAATAGATCTCTCAAGGAGATGACCAATTGAATGTTGCATGCGAGGTCTCCTCCTTCCAAGATTTGGGATGAGGCACTTAACTGTGATGCTTATATATAGAATAGATATCCTCATAGATCTATTGAGGACATGACACCTTTTGAGGCTTGGACAGGTGACAAACCATATGTCACACACTTTTTCATATTTGGATCTCGTGCACAGGCCCATATTCCTTCTGAAAAGAGGAAAGCATTAGATCCACATAGCACACCTTGCATCTTCATGGGATATCCAGATGATGTGAAGGGGTACAAGTTGATTGATCCCTCTATAGACTGGCTCATCATTGAGCGCAGTGTTCATTTTGAGGAGAGTCCTTTACATGCACCTCCAGTGCAACATGCAAAGACTCGCGTGATTCCATCAGTTATAGACATCAGAGATGATGATTCGATACACTCAGATGCTACATATTCAGACTTAGATTCAGATGATTTTTCACATACAATTGATTAGGTCATACATCCAGATGAGGACCTAGCGTCGAAGCTTCATTAGATTCCCAAGTGGTCACACTCCACACTTCAGGTAGAAGGAAACCTTGTAGGGAATCCATTGGATTCAAGGAGGACTCAATCTCGGCATGAGGATCTCTCTCATATACTTTTAGCTTCTAAACCTTCGATGCCCATGAATTGCTATATGGTTCAATATTCAGATCCACATACCTACAATAAGGATGTGGGAAATCCTTTATGGGAAGTAGCCATGCAAGAGGAGTATGACTCACTCTTAAATAATCAGACTTGGGATCTAGTTCCACTTGCACCAGAAAGGAATATTTCTAGATGCATATGGGTCCACATGATCAAGAGGTACAAGGCTAGACAGGTTTCCAAAGGACTTCAATAGATCCATAAAGATTTCTACATCTTCAAGAAGACTTTTAGTGAGCTGAAGTTTCAGAATTTATGAGATCGTCTTGGAGTGAAGAAGGCAATTTCTTAGCAACTGCCTTTTCTTCTTTTGATGCACTATATTTTGAGGGGGGGTTTGTTCCCACATGGTTTTCCCTCTTTCCTCATTTTTATTTAGTGCTCATTAGTTTCATTTTACATGAGTACCTAATATGTCCTAGTAGTCAGGACTCACTTTTACTCCATAGTGATTTTCAGGGGGGGTGTTGGAGAAATTATATTTTCGACACACTAGTTCAGTGGGAGTTAACTGACCAGTTCTATTTTAGACTTTTTATTTAGATCATTGCTATTATGCATGCATGCATTCCTAAGGAAAGCTCACTGCTTGATTGCTTTTCTTATTTATGGAATTTTCTTTCCTATATATGAGTGTATTCCACTCATTCATTGTATCACAATGATCATCATTGATTAGCTCATTGTAGTGTGAATATATTTTCTCATTCTTCCATATTGAATCTCTAGTCCTTTCTTGATAAGCTTTGTTTGTCCTTTCTTTATCTAGATCTCTTGTGCAGGTTTCGATGAAACATTGGCAAGAGGAGCATGCAACAAGACTAATTAGCTCAGGAAGAGCCATAGGTGAGTGTTGGGCGCATGCTGGAAAACCATTGTGGACACAATATTCATAAAAATCCTAAGGATAGAAGATGTACATAGAAAAAGAAGGAAGAATTAGGAGTACATAGTTGAGGCGCATTCAAGAGTATAGTGTGCAGTGAGAAGAGTAAATAAAAGGAATAAAGTAGAAGAATAAAGAAGGGAATAAATAAAGAAAATAAAGTGAGCGAAAATGAAGGATGAAATCTCGTAGAACGATGCGTAAAAGCAGGAAAACTTGAGCCTGTAGACAGAAAAACAGGAAAAGTAGCCCGAACAACAAGTCAAATTGAGTTATCCTATATTTTAATAGGATTTTGGGATGAAAAAAGTAGGGTTTTAAGCCTCATAATTTATGTATAAATATGTAATGGGTTAGGAAAATAGGGGTTCTTCTAGAGACTAGTTTCTCTCTATTGGTTGTTCCTCTCTTTTAGCTCTTCTATTCTAGTAAAGAAAGGAAGTGATAGAATGTGTTGCAGAATTCACTATTGAGTCTATGTATGATTATTGAGGAGATGTTACACACACACACACACACACACACACACACACACACGCACAGACACAGAGGGAGAGAGAGAGAGAATTGCACTACAGAGTGGCTAGGATAGGATAAGGGAAATATAATATGATGTATATTTTTAAAGCGCAGTGTGAAATCCTAAGACAATTGCATAAAGAATAATAAATAATATAGTCATTGTGGATGTATTATTCCCTCACTAATGCAAAAACTCGGTTCCTGCAGCCCCAATAGATACCTCAGGTGAGACTTCACTTGCATGTAGGTGAATCTGAAATGGTCGATGTCTTAAGGGTTTTGTTGGTCAAGATAATTCAAACCTAGGGTCATACAACTGCGTGCAACACCAACAAGAGATCAACACAAAATATCAGTACATAGATATTTTAACGTGGAAACCCAAATGTGAGAAAACCACAAAACTTTCTTATATATAATTAAGATTATATTCAATTTATGAGAACCCACTCAAATGATCTGGATCTCAAGGGCTGAGATCTAGATGGCTTGATTGTTGAGAGAGGAGGAGCTTAGAAATTCCAATCTTGCATGGAAAAAAACATGTAAATGAAGTACTCGGTAGGTGAGTGTTAGGGTCCTAACCCGCATATAGGTAGAAAAATAGGTAGAAAAATATATTTGGATGTAATAAAGGTCAATATTAATAAGGCCTTTCAATAAAATAGAATAAGGAGGATATAAGAAGACCTAATAGAAGCTTCCACTTCTGGAGGGATCTTCCTCTAGATGCTTCTTTTGATAGACATATTTAGTATAAACATAAGTCGAGGGTATGAGAACCCTAGATTGGAGATTATTGTAATAGAGCACTGCTCGACTGGAGGTTTCCCCGTCGAAGAGGCCCATGAACATTTTTTTTGAATCAAGTGTTATTTATGTTGTTGTTCTTATATCATTTTTGTGTTATTATGGAGATTATGTTGGTTATATTATTGTTATTCTGCCATTTCTAGCATTTTACTTCTGTACTACATACTTTTTATATCTGGTATATTACAAGTGGTATCATAGCACTTTCCTTGGCAGAAATTGTGGGTAATTATTTTCAGGGTAGAGATGTATTCCAACATCTTTAAGCCACAGAGATATGTCATTATGCACATAAACCCACGGTTGAGGGATTCATACACGCAGAAAATACAAGTGGTTCTTAAGCGCACATCTATTGGCCACCCTTATAACCCATGTTGGTCCCCTTCGAGTGGTAGCGCATCAGACAGTACCTATGTATGGATCGGCCTAGATTTCCTAACACCCTCTTTAGATAAACCGATCGGCTGCCTGACTGCTATAGTACCACCGAGAACAACACTCGGGAAGAAACTCTCTAGTACCTAGGTAGTCGGGTAGTACGGCTAAGGGTACGGTCTATCCTCCTTAGTTAGTGCCCTAAGATATTGGGCCAAGTACTACTGTTGGACCCCGCATGTATATTAGAGAGTTATAACACCGGGAAAACCCTTGTCTGTAGAACCCTTGAATACCTAACCCTTGGGGGATAGAAACATAAACAAATTAAAACAGACAAGATCTATTGCTGCGCAACTGTGTTCGGGTTTCCAAATCACTATACTTTTCTTCCTAGTTAATCATTTAGGGATTTCATCTCTGTAGTACTCTTCAGACCGGAGTATAACTCCGCAGGTGTAAAAAAAAAAAAAAAAAAAAGTCTGGAAATTTTTTTCACCATTATTTGAGACCTATTCCTTTGGATTCACCTCTTCTCCCTTATCACCTTCATACACATCATTTTTCGGCAAAAAATTCTGACCCCACTCGCCCCTTTTCAGTTCCCTCGTCCTCATGGCCCATACCCATAGCCAAGAATTGGAAGCTCACTTCAATACCTTGCAATCTAGTCTCACCATGACCCAACAAGAAGTGAAACAACTCAGTGTCAATTTTGAAACCATCAATACAACCATGTAGTCCTCAATGGAGGAAGTCAAACAAGAACTGACCACCCAGCTTGAATCTGTCTTTTCATCACTCTGCACCAAACTGAAAATCCCTATAGATAACCCTTCCTCTGACTCACCTCCACATATTGATGGTGAACATTCCTCTCATTCCCATAACTTTCA
>JZKD02S1029568.1:0-13398 GCA_000966675.3 Picea glauca
TTCAAAATATATCAAATGGATGTCAAATCAACATTCTTAAATGGAAATCTAGAGGAAGAAGTTTATATAGAACAACCTGAAGGATTTATGTTATCAGAAAATTAAGACTGTGTGTAAATTAAAGAAATCATTATATGGTCTTAAACAAGATCCCAGAGCATGGTTTTCAAGACTTGATAATCATCTACAACAACAAGGATACAAAAGAGGAACTACTGACAACAATATTTACATTAAAATTGAAAATAAAAATATGATTTTTGTTGTATTTTATGTGGATGGTATAATTTTTGGAAGTAATCTAAATCCTCTAAGCAAGAAATTTTCTACAAAAATGAAAAAAGGATTCGAGATGTCAATGCTTGGTGCATTGAAATTCTTCCTAGGATTACAAGTTTCACAATCAGACAAAGGACTATTCATATCTCAGACCAAATACATTAAACAAATGTTGAAGAAATTTCAAATGGAAGATTGTAAACCTATGAGCACTCCTATGATTAAACGATGCAAACTAAGAAAAAATGACGAATCACCAGAAATGGACCAAACCATGTATATATCAATTATTGGTAGTCTATTATCTGCAACAACAACAAGACCAGACATTATGAAAGTTGTAGGATTAGTGGCCATATTTCAATTTTCATCTAAAGAGACACATATGAAGGTAGTTAAAAGGATTTTTAGATATCTCAAAGACACCTTGAATTTTGGATTATGGTATCCAAAAGGAGAAGACTTCACTTTAACTACATATATTGATGCAGACTGGGATGGAAGTGTGGATTATAGAAATAGCACTAGTGGAGGAGCATTCTTTCTAGGAAAATTTCTCGTGTCATGGCTAATTAAAAATCAACCATCCATATCACTATCTACAACATAAGTTGAATATATTGTTGCTACCTCCTACTTCACTCAAGTAATTTGGATGAAACAAACCCTAGAAGACTTACAAGTAAACTATGATCATCCAATTATTCTTAATTGTGACAATACTAGTGCTATAAACCTTTCTAGGAATCCTTCCATGCACTAAAAAACCAAGCATATCCCAATTAAATTTGATTTTTGAAGGGAACAAGTCACTGAAAAAGTTGTTAAAGTGGAATATATGGATACTAATGAACAAATTATAGATATATTCACAAAACCTTTACCCAGGATTACTTTTGAATACCTTAGACATAAATTGGGGGTAATCTACATATCTAATTAATTTGCACAAACTTGATTAAAAAAACAGTACATGGACAGGGGGAGTATAACCTCAGAGGGAGAAAAGAAACATCCCCTCTACCATTGTTTTCAAAGGGGGAGGATAAATAGTAAAACTCAATTGAAAATAAGGGGTTTTTAATTTGTTTCCATCAATGCCAAAGGGGGAGAATGTTGGATATTTGGTGTTTTCATTGATGTCAAAAGGGGGACAATATGGTCAACATGATTAATATGTTATTGAGAAAGAATGTTGGTTAGAGTGTTATGAAGTTTCCATTGAGGGATAACATGGTCTATAACTTTTTCCATGTTGAGAGATTGATCAATGACCATGTATTCACATAAATGTTCCAACAAAAAGTATATTGTTAATCTTTGAAGATATCATGGAAGAATTTTACAATTAAACTTTATCTAGTGTTATGACTATGTTGTTACCATATACTCAAACAATGAATACAACTTTGGCACAAATTGATTCCTCAGATCATTGTGTTATTTCTATTATAACAACAATCAGAGGGTTTAATACTATATCCATGACAAGGATTAACAATTTCCCTCCAGGCCATATCTGAAATTGTGTTTATGTCTACTCCATTAATTTTTTCAACTTAAGTGCCCAAATATAATTCAACTACATCCATTACTATCAACACAAATAATATATGAGTCTTCTCCCGGATCAAATGAAAATTATTGAAAACTGGTGAATTAATTCCCACCTGACCATCATAAGTTCATTATGATCGTTAGATAATTGGACCAAGCTACATGAATCGTCAATATTAGAACTCAACATTGATCGTCAGACCAAAATGAGAGCATGATCATATGGCTCGAATTGATTTCTCATATTGAACTAGGACGATTGTTAATTACCAAACTCAGACCCAAAAGTTATATTAAGTCAAATTTAATAATCCACGTGTCAGCATGAAGTTCTATTGCAGTTTGGGTTGGGATTAATTCGAGTGCATCTTTCAAATGAAAAATGAATGAGGACCATCTGATCAATCATTGATTAAGAACCAACCATTGATTTTTTTAAACGCCAAAATAATCTTTTTTTGTGCTCACGCTCGGTCATGACAAGGCCAGGGCATATGGACTATGAGGTTGTGATAGGTTAAAAGTGTTAATCGAGTTAACACCTGGTCACAATATATGGTCACTTGGTGAAATGAAGTGCCTACGGGATAAAACATAAAACAAGCCATGTGCCTTATGTATGTAGCTGTTGTTCACAACGTTTTTGTCATTTGAAAAACAAATGGGGGTCACAAGCCAACACTTGTCCATTTCAGGTACAGGAAAATACACTAGAAATCTAACTTAAGCTTGAATTTGATATATAGGAGGACTGAAAATGCAACGAAACCATGGGATCAAAATAGAGAAGTTGATCGATGCATGTGATCGACTTATAAGGAACTATAAAAAATTGATTAAGATAATTAATTCCTCAGGGTTAGGGTTTATTCAAGAACTGTTATAACAATAATAGATAGTTTTTAGTACCCATCCATTCCATTGTTACTACAAGACCTTTTGGCACATGAAAGGATAAATGTTGAAAAACTTACAAGGGATTTGAAGTCTTTTAAATTAAACCAAACCTTCAATAACAAAATATCAACATTATTGTTAAAATAAATGAAAAGGTGCAATGGTTCATTTTCATACCTGTTGGAATATTATATAAACAGAAAGGTTTGATGAAAGGAATATGTCTTTGTGGTCTAATTCAGAAGATATAAACACACACACAGTCCAAGGAATAACTTGAAACATTCACATGAAGTGAAGGTGGAAGCGAGGAGCAAGGGAGGATTGGAGTCCTCTACAGGTTGAAGCCTGAAACATGGAGTTGCATCTTCCTCAAGTTGGTGCTTGAAAACAAGATGATTGGAGTCCTCTACAGGTTGGAGGATGATATACAAGGAGTTGGTGCTTGGTAAATAGGGGATTGGTGTCTCCTTGAGTTGGTGCTCAAAAGAAGAGATATCGATGTCTCTTACAAACTGTAACTTATAAATGAAATATAATTTTTATGATTGTTACATTTAAAATTTAGAGTTATGTACATTATTTTTGATAAATTGTTTTTTTTTTGTTTGTTAGTTTATCCATGACATGTGGGACTAACCTGTGGCTAAGAAACCACGACTCAGGGGCATCTAAGCCGTCAAAATCACCTAGGGATCACACCCAGCCTAAGCCACACCAACCCTTAACATGGTTGGATTTTGTTTCCCCGCAGGTTTCGAACCGGTGACTTTAACATTATGGAGTGCCTTAATGGCACACTCCGTCACCAATTGTCCTACGCCTCAGGGACCTTTTTGATAAATTGTTATAAACTAATAAAGAATTAATTTAATTTGATCAAAAGAAGAAATATTGATTCATCACCCCCCTCTCAGTATTGAACAACATTCCAACAAGTATTTTTATCTTAGAGCTTTTTATAAGGATATGCAGTCTAGAAGGCAATAATTTTCTATTAGCAAGATGGCTTCTTTCTCCAGACATGAGATTGTCCCCTACCTTCTACCATCTTCTTGGGGAAGCCATGTAGTTTATTTCGATCTCTCATCTCCTCTCAGTCTTCAATAAGAAATGGTGTTTCGAACGAGGATGAAGACAAACCATCATCTATATGCAATAGTCATATTCAGAGATGGATCGATCATGATTTTGGCTATTATTTCCAACAGGATTTCCTCCCTCCCACCCATCTCCATGATTTTCATTTAATTTCATGATTATATGTTTATTTATGCTCATGATTATTATGTACTTTACTTATCTTTTTTGTATCACATAATTAAGCACATGGGGAGATACCTTGATGAGATGATCATCTGGTTGCACTAGTTTTGTAATTTCACCTGACATCCACAGGGCCATGGGCCCCAGGTAAGTAGGTAGGTCATTTGATTTCCCTCACATTTGCATTTTCTTAATCATGATAGTCTAGTTGCATCTACTTATATTTGTGTGTCATATATTATTTTTCATTTTTCTCTGCTTGCATTATTGCATACTTGTTATGATCATTTGTTTTCATCATGTTACATGTTAGTTTAGAAATTTTTGAAAAAAATTCTTTTAAAGTTTAGTTGAAATTTTGAAATTTTGATCATATGAACAAAAGGTGAGTGTGCTACCATAGATACCCAACGCATTATTTGTTTCAGTGTGTGTATGAATAGGTCTTACCAGGTGATTCTAAGGTTCTCATGCACTCTATGACAAGTACATGTCCTCAAGTAGGAGCCAGATTTTATCCCCCATTTCTAGGGATAAATAAGGAAATTATGTCTCGAGGCCCCTAGGTTGAAGACTTGGAGTATCGAGAGATGGATTGATTGACATTTTCCACTCACACAGATAGATCCCTGCCTCACCACCATACTTCTTTGTTCATCATGATGGCATTCACCACACCAACTTTATTCCAAAAGATAATGGATCTTTCTCCATGAGGTAACAAGGAAAGTGTCATGGTAAGTATCACCTTAATACTTGAAGCATTTGAATATGTTGCATTAAATATTCTCTTGATTATCGAGCGCATTCTTGGAAATTACATTTTTTTCTCTATTTCACCTTAGCGAGTGTCATGGTTGTTAAAATATTTGATGTGCTCATTTAACCATAGAAAATATCACAATATTTTCACCCAACCATAGGAACGCAGCAACCCCCAAGCACAGTAACCTTTGACAGATAGAATTATTCAGTAGGTAGCACTAAACCCAAAATATAACCAAGAGTGCACCATTATCCAAGGATAACGAACCAAGTAGAAAGTCCCAAACCACATACGAAGACCAATACCCAACTGCAGTTGTTGCAGTTTCACTCCTCCTCTAGAATTGCACACTACTTATCTTGAGTGTGAGAGTGTGTGTCTCCAAATGAGCTCAAGTTCCCTCTATTTATAGTTCTCCTTGTCAACTGTCTAGGTTGGCTTCTCTTTCTAGAGGATAATACATATGTTTAGGGTTTTTCTTTCTTCTAGAATATTCTATTCTAGTCTGAGGTTACACATGGAGTTTGATACTTCCCACAACTACCATAATATCAAAAATCCCTCCTATATAGGGAGGTATTAACTGGAATAGTCTCAAGAAAACCATTCTATAGGTAGCATGATCATATCCACATAGGATATCTCATGATCACATACATCAAGTCACGTTCATCATCATCACTATTAGTATCATCTAATAATATCCTCGCATCAAAATATATCAACATCTTCATCATCTCTCGAGTCCATACTCCATCTAAGTAATCAGGAATGATGTTGAATAAGTCATGTGTTGAACTCAACGCACTAAATAGAGTGTCTCACATAAGTCACCCACTCAATAGAGTGATACATAAACCATTCTTTTAATCTGGAAATACGTCCTAGAAGAGAGATTGTCCCAACAGATGTTGAATGCCCCAAAATGTGTTACAAGGAGCGTTCTTCTAATCCGTACATACATCCTAGAAGAATGTCAATCCTCCCATATGTTGAAAGCCACACCATGGGCTACAAAGACCATTCCTACAAGAATTTCAGTCTTGGACTATTTTCTAATCGGGTCACCATATGTACCATAGAGATCAATCTATGCCCATATGTTCCCTAGACAATATCGTTCTCATATCAACCACCCTAATCGAGATGTCGTTTCCTTAGGGGGGAAGAATATTCAACCTGATCGAACCATTAGTTGTTCCTCTAGAGAATATCAGTCCTGGACCATTGTCCACAAGGAGAATGTCTACCCACCAACAATCTATTCTACCTGAACCATTCTTCACCTGGAGAATGTCCATACACCAACACACTGACTATCCATTATTCCATATATCAACACTCCCTCCTAACCAAGGAAGTCATCTTCTCCCTTTCAACCAAGGGAGGTATCTCCACAAGTCCCATCTTGTCCCTCAAGTACGCAAACTTTATCTTGGACATAGGATTCGTCAAAATATCAGTTGTTTTCTCATCGGTGGAGATGTACTGGAGAACCACTTCTCCCTTCTAGAATTTATTACGAATAAAATAGTACTTGATCTCAATGTGCTTCGACCTGTCCTGGAACACAAGGTTCTATGAAAGCTTCACACAACTATGATTACCACAATATATTACAGTCGAATCCAACACCTAATCAAATAGTCCAGAAACTAGCTTACAGAGCCATAATGCTTCCATACAAGCATCACGAGCTACAATATATTCTTCTTCTGCAATGTTGAGTGCAACAAATTTATGTTTCCTGCTATCCCATGATATCATAGCAGAGAAAAAACTGAAGCATATACCAGAAATACTCTTTTTGTCATCTGCACTCACTGCCCAATATGAATTGGTAAATCCATGCAGATGTATGTCATTGTTTGATACATATCTCAAACCATAATTTAGCGTCCCACGAAGATATCTCAAATTTTTCTTTTCATCTATCTAATTCTCATGTCTAGGTTCCACCTGGAACAGGCTCAATGTGTTCACAACAAAGAAAATGTTTGGATGAGTATTAACCAAATACATAAATGAGACAATCAATTGTCGGTACAGGGACAAATCCACTGGATCAGAATCAGAGTCTCTCAACTTCCCATATCTGTCACCATGGGAGTTTCCATGGATTTTCAATCCATGATCTCAAACTTTTCAAGGATATTAACAACATACTTCCCTTTCCCTAGGAATATTTCACCATGCTTTTGCCATACTTCTAGTCCCAAATAATAATTTATGAGACCAAGATCCTTCATACCAAATTCAAAGGCTAACTCCCTCTTAGACTGAATAATGAGAGGATCTGCACATGTCAAAAACAAATCAACAACATATAGTAGTAGGATCGCATGTGCATCATTCACAACCTTGTAATAAATGTTTGGATCAACATAGCTATTGGAAAATCCAAGTCTCATCAAGTAACTGTCAATTCGTGCATGTCAATCTCTTGGGGATTTCTTGAGTTCATACAAGGCCTTCTTTAATCTGCATACATGGTTTTCTCTCAGGTGTACCTAAAAACCTTGATGTTTCTCTATGTATACTTCTTCCTCAATTAATCCATTGAGAAAAGTGGTCTTTACATCCATCTGATGTAAACTCCAACCCATGGATGTTGAAAGGGATATGATGGCTCTAATAGAGGTATATCTGGAAATTGGAGAAAACGTCTCATCATAGTCTTCTCCCTCCTAATAGGAGAACCCTCTAACCGTGAATATTTTATTGTATTTATCGGTACTACCATATACTGCATACTTTATCTTGTAAACCCATTTTGAGGTCACTACGGACTTTCCTTCAGGTCTAGGCACAATTTCCCATACATCATTTTTCATGATGGATTGATATTCCTCCATCATAGCTTCCTTCCGTTCTTTCTTCTTGATTGCTTCTTCAAAGGTGTAAGGTTGTGTATTGAAAAGACTTGTCATGAGTATCACATAACTAGAGAACCTTTTGGGCCTCTTTCTTTCCCTGAAGGTTCCATTGGGATTTTTATGTCTTTTTGCTTCCTGTAAAGTAGATTCTAGACATGTTGGTCATTTTCTATTCTTGGGTACAACCACTGGTTCTACAGGTTCAATTGGTTGGTCTGGTTCTTCACTAGGATGCTCTAGTGAACATGTACTTTATTCCTTGGGATCTTCATGTACTTCTTCATCATTGGAGTCTATGGGATCTTCTATATATTTCTTGAAGGAAATATTCTCATCAAAAGTTACGTCCCTACTGATTTTAATCTTCTATTGAACTGGGACATAGATTATGTAATACTTTCATGTATCACTATATCCAGCAAATATTCCCTTCTTTCCTGAAGGTTACAACTTCTTCCTTTTGTCCTTGGGAACATGGATATAGACAGGAAAACCAAATATCCTTAAGTGTTCCACACTTGGCTTCTTTCCAGAGAAGGATTCTTCTAGAGTCATGTTCTTCAATATACAATGAGGAATTCTATTTTGAATATATAGGACTGTCATAGCTGCTTCTCCCCATATAAACATGGATAAATTCTGGTCATTCATCATTTCCTTAACATATTCTTCAATGGAACAGTTCATTCTTTCTTCCACACCATTTTGTTGAGAATTATGTGGGACAATTAACTCCCTCCTAATCCAAGTTGATTTACAAAAATAAACAAGCTCCTTGGAGGTGTATTCTCCTCCACTATCATATCTTATCGTCTTGATCTTCTTATTTGTCAAGTTTTCCACTTCATCTTTGAATTCTTGGAACTTTCTACATAAATCATCTTTTTTATTTATCAAGTACATCCAAGTCTTTATTTGGAAGTCATCTATGAACATCACATAGTAAAGAGATCCTCCTCAATACTTCACTGGAATATGACCACATACATCTGTGTGTATCAGATCCAAGATCTCCTTGGATCTATCCTCACTACTTGGGAATGGTTTATTAATATTATTCCAAAGTGCACATCCTCTACAAATACCTTTTTTTACTAATTGTAGTTCTAGTATGGCTACAACCATCTAATTTAGAGATGGAAATGATTGATAATGAAGGTGATCATAACTTCTATGCCATAACTCATTAGGATTAAGTTCATCATGTACAAGAGTTTGAGCATTCTGACCTAGGAGTTTATAAAATCTTCCTTCAATAGTCCCAATGACTCTAGCATCTTCTACTTTTGAATCTTTAGACCATACAAGAGATTTTCCATTGACAAAGGCTATTCTATCTCCTTTGTCTTCCAAGCAAGAAATAGATAATAAATTCTTTTTCAAACTAGGAACATATAAAAAATTGTTAAGATGAAAATTGTTACCTGATTCCATTTTGATAGAAGATTTTCCAATTCCCTTGACTGCATAAGAGTTATTTTCTCCAAGTTCCACTTTATGATATTGTTCCTTCTCCTTCATGCTTGAGATATTTTCGTGATCACCTGTCATATGTCTTGAATCTCCACTATCGATCAACCACATGTCGTCTTCAAAATATCCTGTGAGAGCTGAGTAGTAGAAGAAATATGTTTCTTCATGCTTGGATTTAATTGAAGGTTCTTCATCATTGGAAGCTGACACATGGTGTCATTCCTTTCTCTTATTTGTTAGTTTAGGAAAATCCCTTTTGTAGTGGCCATATTCATGGCATCCAAAACATTGTACCTTTGACATATCTTTCTTATGATTGAATTTCTTTCTTGAACCAAATATTTTCTTACCTTTATGTCTCTTGAACTTTGTTGCATAGGCTTGAGAATCCTCTTCCTTTTGATTTTATCTTTGTCTCTTCTTGTGTGCAACGGGTCCAAAGTTCTTCCAGCATTGGAAACCCATTTCTTGTATTCATGCTTGCAGCAAATGCATCCCATGATTAAGAAAGACCATTAAGTGCTATATTCACAATTTCATTCTATGGAATACCTTCTTCAATAGCTTGCAGTTGATATCTCAACTGATAAATCCTCACAAAGTATGAGGCTACAATGTCATCCTTAGTCATCTTTGTGTCACAAAGCTCATTCTTCAAACTCATCACTTGTCCAATATTTTTGACTGCAAAAAGGTTAGTCAGGGCATCATACATCTTCTTGGATGAGTCAAGATTGGTTATGTAGGGTATCAAGTGATCTTTGAAAGAGTCCATAATGATACTCATAGCGTTGATGTAATTGTCCTTGAACTTCTCCATTGCTACAACATTTTCAGGTTCATTTTCTTTTCCTGCTTCAAACTGTGGTTCCGCGATCTTTCCCTTCACGATATATAGAACCTTGTTCTTGGAAAGGATGAGGTCAATCCTTTTCTTCCATGCTTTGAAGTTTGAAGCTCCTTCTAGATTTTTTTTTGTCTTCATGGAGTAAGTCATGAATGTATTTGAATTTGACTTTGACCCAAAAATTCAACATTGACATTTTTTCTATCTGAAGGTACCAAGAGGTGTGCTAAGCTAAGACACACTAGAATGTCAAAGAATTATGCCAAATGTATCACTTGAAGTGCCTAGATCATTAGGTTAGGGTTTGTTGCAGTTGCAAAATCAGAAACCTTAGTTGCAACTGCAACTGGTGCCACAACGAGCTTTCCAAGGAATTGTTGATCTATCTTCTAGTGGCTGGAATATCTGAAGGTAGTTTGGGCCCATAACCTGTTAAAATATTCAATGTTCTCATTTAACCATATGCAATATCATAATATTGTCACACAACCATAGGAACATAGCCACCCCGAGCACCGTAACCTTTGACAGATAGAATGATTCAGGAGGCAACACTAGACCCAACATATAACCAAGAGTGCACCTTTCTCCAAGGATAGCTCACCAAGCAAAAAGTACCAAACCATAGACCAAGACCAATACCCAACTACAGTCGTTGCAGTTGCACTCCTCCTCTAGACTTGCACACTAATTATATTAAGTGTGAGAGTATTTGTTGGTTTGATTCCCTTTGTGCTACCATTTTGGGGATGACCCAGGTTCAAATCTACTATGGTTTCCAAAAAAACCCTCTAAAACTATCGGCCCTCCTGGTAAACTAGAAGGAAACACAACACACAGAATGCACTAGGCAGTCTCACCTGAGATAATTCTTATGGGTGGATGCAACACTCAAGTGCTTGCATCCTGGGAATGAGTGGGGATCTAGAATTAAACTCTGTTATCTTCATTTGTTTAATATATCATTCATCTTATCTTGATTAATATGTCATTCTTATTCATGCATGTAAAATAATAGATCTAACTAAGTTGTTCATACATTTTTCTAACATCTAATCATTAACAATAAAGGAGATACACAACATTCAATCATATAACACATGATCTACTGTGGTTCACCTCTCCTGGGCTACATCCACAAATATTTGGATTCTCCATTCTTTTATTATTATGTTCCCAAAACTATAGCACCTCGCGCATTACAAATCTCCATCAAAATAGGTCGAGATCTACAATCAGGCGGACTAGATCACACCAGGCTCCACATCCTGTGATCTAACCCTCAATATCCACCTTATTTTCTCTCCTCATATCAACAACTTACAAAATGGGATTGAATGTTACAGACATTCAGTCTTTGAACAACATAGTAACAATGACCAACAACACAATAACCAACTGAGAACCACTAACTCTGAACCCTGACCTAGACCTCCTAGGTACCTATTTATACATGTTTTTGGCTTACCAACCATTACATATTCTTACAAAAACCATAGCCCTTGCATGGTTAGGTCTTCTTGCATGCGTTCCTCACATGCTTTCCTCCTCTGAATGCATGTTTACCTTGCACATGTTGTTTTTCTTGCCAACGAACATTTCCTTCTTTGTGCTTTATTCTCCAAACTTACTCTTTACTCCAAAATGGTCATGTGCCCAACAGAAACCCAACACTAATATGTGGCTCATCCCAAGCCACCTAGGCACTACATGCCCTCTTGACAACCTCTACTAGATTGTGGAACTTGTCTACTAGTCCCCTTCCTTGTGTTTGGACCTACATGACCTTTTCTATAAGTGCTTCTAAGTTATGTGTTGTGACTTCCTATTGAACTATGGATGTGCATTTTGCCTTTTTCTGTGCCATATTCTTCTTCTCTGCCTCTAGATGTGTGATCATTTCTGATTCTTTCTCTTGGAGGGGTTCCATATGCACCTGTCTCTCATGTTTGTGTGTCTCCGTCGTCTTTAGTTCAACCTGCAATCTCTTCATCTCATGCATTCCTTTTAAACGCTCAGTGATTCCCATTTTCTTCTGCCTCTGCTTGAGGTCTTGGATTTATGTATTTATCCGCTCTTCCTCCTGGTCCCACCGCTGGACCTTCTCATCTTCCTCCAACATTGTCCAAAGTTGTGTTGTTCTGTCAAAAAGTTATGCTACTGTGTTAACTTGTTTCTCCAACTTTTCTATTTGGAGTATAGCTTTTTCTTTCCTTTGCACCCTAACCTCAGGTGGAGTCGTCGAAGTCAACTTTTCCTTCAGTTCCTCAATCTGTTTCCTATAGTGGTCGATGGTTTGGGAAATCTGATTGAGTTTTTCCTCTGTACTTGGACTCTCGGCTTGCGCGTTGTCCAGAAGTTGGCTATAGATTGTTGTCACCCCTTGTTTAATTTTATATGCGTGCTATTTTTCTTCTTTGGTCTCGAACTTTACTTGTTCGACCACAAGCTCCAGTTCTTCCTTGCCACCTTTAGTTTCTTGCAGTTCCATTGCATCTATCCTTGCGCGTGACTGCACCTCCTACACAAAGATGACTTGGATTCTATACAGTGCCTTTGTTGGTATATTAGCTAATACCTTATCGACCTGTTCCAAATATTTCAGTGGCATCTTTGTTGCAATTTCATCCATCTGCAACATGTCATTAGTTATTTTGAATTTTGGACTTGCCTGCGCAGTTCTGTGAATAGTGTGTTCCATTTGTGGCATAGTCCTTTTCGATGTTGTTGTTTCTCCCTCCGGGAAGGATTATTTTCCCCTCTCATACCTCTGTGTGGTTTTGAATTGCTCGAGGACCTGCTTTATGCCAACCAAGTCATCTTATATTTCCCCCCTTTGGTGCTCGACTTCCTCAAATTCTTCCGCGACGTGGTCTGGCACCTTCTCATCCACGAGGTCAGTGTTGTCCTATGTGATTGTGTACTCGGGAGACTCTTTCTGCACCTTTTCCTTCTTGCACGTTCATCCTATCTATGAAATTGGTCACTTAGGTGGTCCTGGTTCTTGGGGAGTATATGTTGAGGGGGTTCCCTGTGTTCCCATAGCCCCTGCTCCTTGTTATTTTTGTTGCGAGGCAATGCCCTTCTTTCCTCCATGTGCATCCTTATTTGTTGCGCCCCCCTTCATTTGTTGCACCGAATTTTGTGTTAGTTTCAAATTTTTGGCGCAGCTTTGTCTCCTACAGGTGCCTTGTTTTTGTAATATTTGTTTTTGTCATTGATGTCAACCCTAGTCATTGGTTTTGGACTGCAATATTGATGAAGGTTTGGACATGAAGGACAATCCACATGAAGATATAACACCCATGGATGGATAGTATAAATCATGTTGTTTCCAGTGGTATGTGGCATGTCACATGGATCCTCATGGTTGAGGAGAAATGAATTTTTGAAGATGACAAAGTGAATTGAAGAAGGAAGTACATGTAGGCCCTGAA
>JZKD02S1029601.1:0-13397 GCA_000966675.3 Picea glauca
ATTAGAGCCACTCTGAAGAGGGACATGTTGCGAGAGATATTAGTGACTTTCTCTTTCAACGACATAAATCTCTTTTATGTTGCATCTCGAGGGTTGTTATGCCTGGACTCATCTGCCATGGATAGGGTTATGTGACTTCCTTCTTAAACTAATTGTTGTATCATGCAACTTCCCACAAAAAACCAAAAAAAAGTTGTGTTGATACCAATGTGATTGATAAACTACTATGGATATTCCATTGGAACAATTTTTCAAAATGGATCTTGCAAATTTAGGTTTATTTCCTCAAATATCAGATTTATAATCGCTATATTTTTGCTTAGATTTATAAAAATAACTAAAATATGAATAGGAAAGAACAAGCAAATGAACACACCATTCACATAAATGAACACAATATGTATCTTAGGAAACTCAATATAGGAGAAAACCTAGTGATTTAGTTACCTGGTAGTGACTTTGTTGCAACAAATATGATATTTTCATCAACTCTCTCAATGTCTTCACTAATTTCCAACTAGATAGTGGTAGTTACATCTTAGAGACAAATTCCTTTTGGAATTGCTTCTTTTCCCACATGTGTCACCTGATTGTTGTTTTACATGGCACTTACATGCCTTACACATGGTCTTCTATTATTAACTTATTGACATGACACCCACATGTTTTACACATGGCCTGTTGTGAATTTCCTATTACATTAATGCAAATGACCTAGAGCTTTTCCCCTTGCAAAAATATTGATCAAGGTTTCTATTTCTTTTTAGGATTTCTCTCTCTCAAGGTTTTTGGGGTTCTTGCTTGAAGGATAAAATTTATAATAAGAAAGTTTGATTGGTTTTCTTTTATTCAACCAAGGTTTTACTTCCACCAGTTTTTATACACCATCAAGGTTTTCTTTCTTGGGTTTTATCAAAGTTGGTTGTTGCTTAGAAATTTTGGTTGCAAATTCCAAGTCTGTGAGATTCTTCCTTTGCTTGACTAATGGATTTATCCTTACTCAATAGATGGACTCTTCGTTGTTCGATATATGGCTTTTTTATTTTTCCTCAATGCTAACATGTTAAACTACTAGCACATTTTGTTAATCACTATATGAGTTTACTTGTGTCTAGCACATACCACCATTCTTGTAGCCTTCTTCCCTTTCTTTGGTAATTTATGCCTTAGTTGAGTAGTCATTTTCCTATGATAGTCCTTTTCTTTATGAGCAACCTAATCCTTTTCTTAGTGAGTTGATACTTGACCCTTTCATCATTGTCCCAATGATTTACTTTGTGAGAAACCATCTCCCTTATATGGTGAATTGTCCAACTATTTTCTCTCTAGATGACACAATACTTTGTTCAATACTTTCATATCAAGGAACTAGCTCATTCCGTCGAGCATTAGTTATTTTTTTCTACTAAGCACACAACTCCTCTAATGTACATCAGAGGAGTTAACACAAACTCCTCTAATGTACATCGAAGGAGTTCCCTCCAACTTTTTTGATATCCATCAAACAAGTATTTTTCTCATGAGTTGTTTCCAACTCCTATGATACATCATAGGAGTTCGTATTAACTCCTCTGATGTATCATAGGAGTTCCTACCTTCTCCTCTGAAACGTATCAATTATTTTCGTGAAAGGTCCTTCGATATACATCATAGATATTTTAATAAACTCCTCTGATTTTATCCCAGGCATCACATCACACACTTATTCCATCCTGAAGCCTATAAAAGGAGTTCCCCACTCCCTCGCACCTTCACCTTTATCCTCAATAAAGAGCACCAGAATGACTCTTTTTCCAAGCCACTGAACAAACGAGTGCACTCAAGCATCCAATCATCCAATCACCCCTATCCATGTACCATAAAACAATAGGTAAGACCTACTCCGACCTTTCCCTCTTTTTTCTTTGGCTATCAACATATTCTAGGGTTAGGTTTTGATTTACTTCGATGGTTATATTGATTGCAACAAGGACCCTAATCCTTAAGAATTTCGCGACATCAGTTCTTTGCCTCTTCCCGTGTTAACAACTCTATTATATCCCTCCAGTGAATCGTTGGTACTATTCTGAATATTTTTAAACCGACCTATTGGCTCTGTGTGAATATCTCTCGATTCCATCAAAAAAACTTTGGGTTTTTTGGCACTTAACCATACCACCAGGGTTTGGATCTTGGAATGATTAGCTTAACCAAAATCCATTCCATGAGATCTAACAATCCCCTTCAGAAGTTTCCAAATGAAATATTCTAACACTTCTATAAAGGTGCCCCTTTCCCATTGAAAACTTAAAGGATTCTGGCTGAAAACACAGCGTGAAATCCATAGTTGGAAACCTTCACGTTAAAACCTTCGACGCCATCGGAGGAGTTAGCACCAACTCCCCTAATAACTTATGAGGAGTTAGCACTAAATCCCCTGATCACTTAAGAGGAGTTAGCACCAACTCCTCTGATCTAGTGCTTTCGAAGATCTTCTTACTTGCAAGATTAAATTTTCTCAATACTTATAGTCTATTTCAGATTTCTCTCCATGATCTTTCCCGATGTTATAAGAAATTTTTCTAAAAACTATTCCAATGCTTATAAGATATTTTATCACCAACTTATCCGATATTCATCAGAGATATTTTCATTAACTCCTTTGACTTACATGACAATTCATCGGAGGAGCTGACATCAACCCCTTTGATAATCATCTAAATAGTTCGTAGGAACTGCTCTGGTTTTTGACCTTTTGAACCTATTTTAAACTAGTTTCCTTTCTAGCTCTGACCTAAGAGCTCACCATGCCTGTTGTTATACTTTTTTCATCGGATGATGATCTTCCACCCAACATCATCTCAAGCGAATCCTTGGTTAGTTGCATATACTTAGATAGATTAGTTTTATGTATCAATTGTGTTTTTCTCTTTATACTAATCTCATATTTACCTTGCAAGTTCAAACATATCTTTGATGAAGAAAACAACCAGTAAGGCACCTGCCACCAAGGCCTTCAGAAGTGGTCGATAGATTGAAGATGAACAAGACACATTTGGTACCATGTATAATGACACCTATGGACTCCTAGAGAAGGAAGGGGATGCACTCAGATTAGGCGATGTGTATCAAATGTTCAAAAAATAGAACTTCTAGATTGATGTCGAAGACCAGGACGAACATAATATCTTCAAGAACATGAGAAGATCTAGAATATTCAGAGTAGTAGCCCATGCCACTATGTTCCCCTACGTTGACGCCATCTCTTGGATATTTAAGCACATAGATTTTGGGAACAAATGTGTCTATAACTCTTGAATGGAATCCATAGCATTGTTTTGGCCTGAAGACTTAGAAAAATGCTATCATATAGAGAAGGGGACTAAGAATTTGGATAAAAAACTCCTTGCTAAGTTCGAATACACATCCAAGGAGCTATGTCCCAAGTGGTACAATCTAGCCAAGTGATTCAAACTTAGACCTAGGGGAGGGTACCCTACGTCGATGCTAAGGAAGCCTTATCAATATATGGTATCCATGCTATGTAGGCTATATGGGGAGAAATATGCCTCCCATTTCTTCTTGTAATACATGCCTTTGATTTATTACTGCATGGATGAAGGATTATCGTTTAACTAGTATGACATCGTATCATCCAACCTGATAGAAGCCATCACTGCAGTTGTAGAATCTTACCCAAGAACTTTCCCTAGTTTCCACATGTCTTCATACCTCGTGGACATCATGTGCGTTTCCCACCAATACCCAAAGATAGGGTGGAAATGGAAACCATCAGATGAAGCCATTAACATATATTGTAAAGTTCTCTCGAAGCACAAGTACAAGATGAAATACTAGAAGATCTGCGAGCACTTTTTGGATCCCCTGTATGAGTTCTTATTTTGCACACCAACCCCATGTATGACTAACAAACTTATATCTGTCATAGAAATAATTGGGGATTGGTACCTTATAGAGCACGATACTTGTATCAGGGTGTACAATGCCATGACAAGATAGTATTCCAAGAGGTGGCATATCAAACAATGATCCATGGAGTAGGAGGAATACTATATCGAGGCCAGAAGGAAATATGGCCACCACTCCCATTGTACATTTGTGTCTACTCATTTTCGAACGCCAAGCAAGAACAAGAAGAAGTAAACACCTTGCTCTCATACCATTTTGGAGACGACAGGTTCGAGAGACATGACCCAAAGGGTGTTGTAAAATAACATTTCAATAAGGTAGGATTTCCTTTGGAATAGACCATAGAAGTTTGGCAGGAGGAGGAGGTACATCGTAGTACAAGAAATTATGATGAGTTCACCTTCAAGAGATGAGGCAATCCCTTAGGGGGGGTTGTGGATGAGAATAGAACAAGAGAAAAAGATAGAAAAAAATCATAGTAAGAGGAAGCAGGAAGTGCATCCCCTACTTATGTTTCTTCATAATCAGGATCAGAAGAGGAAGAGGAGACATTGGCGGATAAAAATAGGAGGAAGAAAGAGAAGGTTGACAAGAAAAAGAACGATGCAGCTGAGAAAAAGATGAAATGTTTTGAAGAATCCAAAGTCAAAGCTAAAGCNAGAGCACCAGAATGACTCTTTTTCCAAGCCACTGAACAAACGAGTGCACTCAAGCATCCAATCATCCAATCACCCCTATCCATGTACCATAAAACAATAGGTAAGACCTACTCCGACCTTTCCCTCTTTTTTCTTTGGCTATCAACATATTCTAGGGTTAGGTTTTGATTTACTTCGATGGTTATATTGATTGCAACAAGGACCCTAATCCTTAAGAATTTCGCGACATCAGTTCTTTGCCTCTTCCCGTGTTAACAACTCTATTATATCCCTCCAGTGAATCGTTGGTACTATTCTGAATATTTTTAAACCGACCTATTGGCTCTGTGTGAATATCTCTCGATTCCATCAAAAAAACTTTGGGTTTTTTGGCACTTAACCATACCACCAGGGTTTGGATCTTGGAATGATTAGCTTAACCAAAATCCATTCCATGAGATCTAACAATCCCCTTCAGAAGTTTCCAAATGAAATATTCTAACACTTCTATAAAGGTGCCCCTTTCCCATTGAAAACTTAAAGGATTCTGGCTGAAAACACAGCGTGAAATCCATAGTTGGAAACCTTCACGTTAAAACCTTCGACGCCATCGGAGGAGTTAGCACCAACTCCCCTAATAACTTATGAGGAGTTAGCACTAAATCCCCTGATCACTTAAGAGGAGTTAGCACCAACTCCTCTGATCTAGTGCTTTCGAAGATCTTCTTACTTGCAAGATTAAATTTTCTCAATACTTATAGTCTATTTCAGATTTCTCTCCATGATCTTTCCCGATGTTATAAGAAATTTTTCTAAAAACTATTCCAATGCTTATAAGATATTTTATCACCAACTTATCCGATATTCATCAGAGATATTTTCATTAACTCCTTTGACTTACATGACAATTCATCGGAGGAGCTGACATCAACCCCTTTGATAATCATCTAAATAGTTCGTAGGAACTGCTCTGGTTTTTGACCTTTTGAACCTATTTTAAACTAGTTTCCTTTCTAGCTCTGACCTAAGAGCTCACCATGCCTGTTGTTATACTTTTTTCATCGGATGATGATCTTCCACCCAACATCATCTCAAGCGAATCCTTGGTTAGTTGCATATACTTAGATAGATTAGTTTTATGTATCAATTGTGTTTTTCTCTTTATACTAATCTCATATTTACCTTGCAAGTTCAAACATATCTTTGATGAAGAAAACAACCAGTAAGGCACCTGCCACCAAGGCCTTCAGAAGTGGTCGATAGATTGAAGATGAACAAGACACATTTGGTACCATGTATAATGACACCTATGGACTCCTAGAGAAGGAAGGGGATGCACTCAGATTAGGCGATGTGTATCAAATGTTCAAAAAATAGAACTTCTAGATTGATGTCGAAGACCAGGACGAACATAATATCTTCAAGAACATGAGAAGATCTAGAATATTCAGAGTAGTAGCCCATGCCACTATGTTCCCCTACGTTGACGCCATCTCTTGGATATTTAAGCACATAGATTTTGGGAACAAATGTGTCTATAACTCTTGAATGGAATCCATAGCATTGTTTTGGCCTGAAGACTTAGAAAAATGCTATCATATAGAGAAGGGGACTAAGAATTTGGATAAAAAACTCCTTGCTAAGTTCGAATACACATCCAAGGAGCTATGTCCCAAGTGGTACAATCTAGCCAAGTGATTCAAACTTAGACCTAGGGGAGGGTACCCTACGTCGATGCTAAGGAAGCCTTATCAATATATGGTATCCATGCTATGTAGGCTATATGGGGAGAAATATGCCTCCCATTTCTTCTTGTAATACATGCCTTTGATTTATTACTGCATGGATGAAGGATTATCGTTTAACTAGTATGACATCGTATCATCCAACCTGATAGAAGCCATCACTGCAGTTGTAGAATCTTACCCAAGAACTTTCCCTAGTTTCCACATGTCTTCATACCTCGTGGACATCATGTGCGTTTCCCACCAATACCCAAAGATAGGGTGGAAATGGAAACCATCAGATGAAGCCATTAACATATATTGTAAAGTTCTCTCGAAGCACAAGTACAAGATGAAATACTAGAAGATCTGCGAGCACTTTTTGGATCCCCTGTATGAGTTCTTATTTTGCACACCAACCCCATGTATGACTAACAAACTTATATCTTTCATAGAAATAATTGGGGATTGGTACCTTATAGAGCACGATACTTGTATCAGGGTGTACAACGCCATGAAATCCCCTCATCTCCTCCCTCAGTTTGTACCAGACAAGATAGTATTCCAAGAGGTGGCATATCAAACAATGATCCATGGAGTAGGAGGAAGACTATATTGAGGCCAGAAGGAAATATGGCCACCACTCCCATTGTACATTTGTGTCTACTCATTTTCGAACGCCAAGCAAGAACAAGAAGAAGTAATCATCTTGCTCTCATACCATTTTGGAGACGACAGGTTCGAGAGACATGACCCAAAGGGTGTTGTAAAATAACATTTCAATAAGGTAGGATTTCATTTGGAATAGACCATAGAAGTTTGGCAGGAGGAGGAGGTACATCGTAGTACAAGAAATTATGATGAGTTCACCTTCAAGAGATGAGGCAATCGCTTAGGGAGGGTTGTGGATGAGAATAGAACAAGAGAAAAAGATAGAAAAAAAGCATAGTAAGAGGAAGCAGGAAGTGCATCCCCTACTTATGTTTCTTCATAATCAGGATCAGAAGAGGAAGAGGAGACATTGGTGGATAAAAATAGGAGGAAGAAAGAGAAGTTGACAAGAAAAAGAACGATGCAGCTGAGAAAAAGATGAAATGTTTTGAAGAATCCAAAGTCAAAGCTAAAGCAGAGGCTGCAACAAAGGAAACCACCCAGAAGGAATTTTAGCAACAAGCAACAACATACGCAACAATGGCAGAAGCAACATAGAGAGCAGCGAAGGAAGCGAAAAAAAAAAGAAATAGAGGAAGAACATAGAAATAAATATGAGGAATATAGATACAGTCAGAAATTCCCAATGGAAATCAATATCCTGAAGATATCAACATACGGTGCCAACAAACATACACAATTCGACAGAGTAAGTTTGGGAATCTGTGCTCCATTCAGGCCAAATGAGGTACCCAACTTGAAGAAGTTCATACACGACAAAGCATTAGGTAGAATCATGCAAGAAAAAGAGGAGAAAATACCAATGACATGAGGGAACCTGATCTCAGTCATTAGATAGATCCCTTTGACCAAACATGTCAACAAAGATCCAGTATCCATAGCCTCAATTGGATCTACTTTTTGGAATTCCATAGAAGATAACATCTAAAACATCTTCCAACAAAATCTAGAGAAAGAAGTAAGGATTACAAATCTCGAGGAAAAGATTCAATAGGTAAATGTTGATGCAGGTATCCTTCAGAGATTCAAAAATAGCATAGATAAGATCAAAACTAATCTAGAGGAGGCCTTAATCGACATGTATGCTCACATGCACATGTTCTAGGAATTAGCTGCTATTATCACAAACCAACATAGAATGGTGCAAACCAAGTTCATACAGTTCAAAATTATTCAAGAGGGCATGAACAACATTGATAAATGGATCGCAGAAAACCAGGATGCACCAATAGAGCTCTATCACCCCTCATCCAGGGAAATAAAAACTGACACCTATGCATTGGACCATTGCCAACAACTGGGAAAAAAGGTAGACAAAGAAAATACCAACTCAATGACAATTCATTCTCGCATACAGAAATTGACACAAGAATTACTCAATTTATGCCGACTTCCCCAACTAGAGGAGCTTGAAAAAAATCTTATGATGGAAGAACTAGTAGACAAGTTACAGGATATCATGAGTCATAGACGAGGAGTCACTGAGGAAACCACCATAGTAATGAAGGACCTAATAAAACAACACATTATTCAAACGAAAAAGGTCCATACTATGGTTCAAGATGTCATGGCTACATTATCAAAAGATATGTAGACCCTCGATGACAATGTGGCAATGCACACATATACCATAGAAGAGCTTACATATCACATACTCGTTTCTTTGCATGATCATCTAGAAATATGAGTAGCATATCTCCTAGACAAGAATCCGTAAAAGGTAAAAATAAAAAATTCAAAATTGCTATTATCCTCACCCTATTTTGTCTTTTCTGAACTACTCCCAATTTTGTCTTTTCTTTGTACACTCATCATCAAGAAGAAGGGAGATGAACAATTTTGTAACAGTTTCTTTAGGAGAATACAAAGAGTCACAAAACAGTTAGGAAAAATAGTATAAATATAAGAAGAGACCCACTTTGAAAGGGATATTAAGCATTGTATAAACTCAAGAACTAATTCGAGGACATATATTGTGTTAATGAATATTGAGAATCCCTTAGGGCCAGTTTTCAAAAGAGAGAAAAAATTGTGTGTGTGTTTTTTTTTGCTGTGAACTATTTCAAGAAAAATATATGTTGATCACAAGGACTGTAAGGAAAATGTTTTCTTATAGACCATTATGATTCATCCAATGTCATGTTGCAATATTGTTATTCTTTCTTATATTTATAAATCCCAAGCTCATGAGTTGTTATGTATGCAACGATATAATTTAGACTTTTCTGGTTATATGTATGTATGCATGTGTTTCTAACTTTGCACTTTTATTTCAACTATATGGGTGAGGTTTTTTCCAGAGTTAAGTTTCATTACAAATCATTTTGATTACTTTTTCTCACTCTTAGATAGGATAAGGTAGATTAGAAGTAGATTAGATTTATTTTCATACATAGTCTTCATCTACACCTAATTAGACTAGGATGGGTCTCCTAAACCAAACAATGCATAGTCTGATTGGGACCATACAATACGGAGAACTCCTTACTATTGCAGGGTTAATTTTTCCCCATCAATAGAATTTACACTAGAAGGAGGGACAAGTGTATGGCTTACATAAATGATCTGCATAATTGTGGTCAGTCCTTTGAAAGAAACCCTATTCTGACTCTTTTCCCACATAACAGTCATGAACAAGAGATTACCTACGAAGATACAAACCTTAATTTTGAAAGTTCCATAGGTAGTCTTGAAACTCATACGAAAACTTAGTTTCATGTGCCACAAGAAGAGTTCACCGAAAATCATTGTATCACCCGTGCTTATGCAAAATTACTTGGTAAGCTACCAACAACTTCAGAGCTCCCAAGAAGGAAAGATACCCATATAGGACAACCAAAAAACTATCCCAATATTTTTGTCGACTCTATATAAGACCTCATCGAAATTACATTATACAAACTTCTAGTACCCTTGAGTCGTTTCCCCCCTACCCCTCCTGAATTTGAACATAACCTTGATGGTGAAAACCCTGAAATTTACCTCAAACAAATCATGGGTGAATATAGAGAGAAAAGGTAGTGATCCCACCTTGGATGTCCAAAGGTGCACTAAATTTAGCAAGACCCTTACATGAAATGCCTAGGAAATCTGACAAAGTCCTTCCCAAGTTTGATCTGAACAGACCTGGCTCATTAGAGGATCACATAAAAAACTTCTTCTTAGCCACTCTCTTTCTAAATTTCCAACATGAATATGTGGTATGTAGGTTGTTTCCTTACACCTTCTCTGGCAGAGCATGTGTTGTTGGGTTGTTATACTATTTGTAGTGAAAGTTGAGGTGGATCGACTGGCAGTTGAAGTCGAAGGTCGAGGATATTTTACTGGGGTAAAGTTGAAGTCAAAGGTCGAGGTGGTTCAACATGGTAAATACATCGATAAAAATTCAAAGAGGTCAACTAACAAGAGGTTGACAAGAATATGTCTAGCGACCGACTGAAGTCTAAATGAAGGTCGACTAGTAGTCGACGGGTAATACGACTTGGTAGTCAATTGTAATAGAATCCTGAGATTTATGGGATTTATAGCCAATGATCTGCATGGATATAGAATCATTTTTGGGTGCTTTATCTTTAGGGTTTTTCCTATTGTAAATCTTATAAAGAAGGTGTGTGGTAAGGTCGTAAAGGCTAATGAATCAATCAATAATCATAGATTTTGTTGGTCATGTATATGTAATTTGAATTGGCTACAAGGTTGTTCTTGTGTAAGCAAGAGTGTATGATGTTGATTGTGGCTTAGGTGTGGACCAAGGTTAAACATGTAACCTTTTATTCTGAATGAATAAGACAACAAGGATCAAAACTCTCAAGGAATGGTGGTTTTCCCGGTTTGGGTTTCCAGGGTAAAATATCGATGTACTATGTGCTTGTTGTGTCATTTACTTTCTTGATTAAATATGTATTCCTCACTTTTTCTAGGTTTAGCGTGGAAGTGTGTCTCATTTCCTAACATGTGGTATCAAAGCTTAGCTTAACAACCTTGGATCTGAGTTAAACCTTAGGTACAATAAGAGTCATAAGTTATAAATATTTAAAGGTTGTGCTAAAGATTGTGTTAAATAATGGCAAGCAACTCAAGAATAGAGACAGAAAATTCAATGGCCAGAAATTTGAGCTTTGAAATCTTAAAATTGAATATCTCCTTGTAGATCGAGAACAATGGACAACAGTTTGTCCAGGTACCATGTCGCCAGGAATGTCGATGGATGAATGGGAGAAACGTGGGATAAGAGCAAGGAGTACGATTCAACTTTGTCTTGCAGATTCAATGTTGTTGAATGTCTCAGGTGAATATTTGGCCAAGAAACTTCAGGACCATTAGGGAAGCTTGTACCAATCGAAATCCCTTGTAAACAAGTTGTTTCTAAAAAAGAAACTATATCTTTTGAGAATAAGTGATGGTAGTTCAATGGGTGAGCATTTAAATGTGTTTAATACCATTATAAGCCAATTATCTTCTGTGGATATTAAAATCATCGAGGAGGAGAAATGTATAAGCCTATTATGTTCTTTGTCAGACTCTTGGGATAGCTTGGTCATGGCTATAGGCGGTAATGCAACCACATTAGCGCCAGAAGATGTGGTTGCATATCTATTGTCAGATGAAATGAGAAGGAAGAAAATGGAAGGATCGACCAAAGATGATTTAGTGGTGAGATGTTTACCAGTTGACAGAGACAAAGGAAAATTGTCTGGTAGAAAGTGTTGACGGTTCTGAATGGCCTGTCAACCAGATGAGGAAAAATGCTTGATGGAAGGTCCCAATCATACCTACTCTCATTTGGTGTAGTGTTTCCCGTGAGTATATGTGCCTTGCTATAGCTCAAAATAAAAAAAATAAAAAGGGGAAATGCAGTAGACTCCCCCCAAAGAATTCTATCTAATCACAAGGCTAATTAAACTAAAAGAAAACTAATGTAATCTAACTACTTCTAATCTATCCTGGGAGCGAAACTAATAGGAGATGAGCACATCTTAAAATGATACTTTGACAACATAAATAGTTCATGGCAGCCAACAACACGTTATAACAATAATACTACATAAATTCTCCCAAATAGTTGAAAAGGAAATATGTAACATCATCCCTACACTCATAATAAATCACAACAACATAAGGATTCTAGATACTAAGCACATAAATAGTTCACATGATCAATACCCAAAAGACTTAAATCACAAATACAAGTATAGAATAGTCCCACAAGAATTTAATAACAATCATGACTTCAAAATGCCTCCTACTCTTTATTACTCAGAAGTAAAAGTACCATCTTTTGTTACAAAGGGAAAAAGTCTCTTCTCTATGCTATAGGTTCTCTTTTATAAGAAAAGAGAGAGACTCTTCAGTTCTCATGACTATTTGTTTTCATTTTCCTTCGGTTTATTTTCTATCATTTCAAAAATGGATATGTGAGTGTTACAAAGAGAAGATGAATAGACTCATGAGTCATCATTTTCACCCTCATGTAGTTTGCAAATGATATTCGTTTAAAAACAATCATTGAATCTGTCCATTGGCGTTATCTTCTATCCCTTAGAAGTTTCTAGTCATTTCTAGCTTCTTCCTACTGATTAAGATCCTTATGGATCCTTCTCCCCTGTTTCAGCTTTCCGTTGAGCTATTGTTGGCTCAATTTCTTTGCTCGCAGCTCAAGATATGATTGTTGAAGTCTGCATAGTTGGTTCTTCAATCAGATTCAAGTTCTATCTATGTTTTGAATTTTTGGATATTTTCTTCTCTCAATATGACATATATTTCTATCCCAATATGTTCTTATCCACTCCATATTTCTATCTATCCCTCATGGGCTTGATATCGTCACCCATAGCTCAAGATATGACTGTTTGAAGTTGGCATGAGCGATTTTCCCCCCAAATCCATGGTCTGATGTTTTTCAATTTTTTTTATTCCTTATTTCACCTTTTAGGCAGACTTGTACCAATGTGTTCCTCTATCCAATTCATTTCCAACGAGGTATCACGGGCCTCATTCCAACACATGTAGCAAAAATTATGGTCGTTTAAAAATCATCGCTCAACAAACATTGATCAAGCCTGTGGGTTAATCTAGACCATTGATTCTTGAGCCCGAAAAGAAAAATTCCATCTGCATAAGAGATAAAAATTTAGTGATGAGATGGATTAACCCCTATGGATAGTCTGATTCGTCACCTAGGCAACATGAGACCCACGACTTGCAACACAATCTTCTCTAACTTTCCCCTTTTATTTTATTTTTAGTTTTTTAAACATTAGGAGAATAATTAACAAAAAAAAAATTAAAATACAAACTAACAAAATTATTTACATCATTTTACATTTATTTACAATTATTGACAAAAATTAACAAAACTAATTACCCTAATCTCATGTAAATTTTTTAAAGAAAATTAAACTAATTACCCCCACTAACAAAAAATAAAAACTACCAAGGTTAAAACCAATAAAAT
>JZKD02S1029623.1:0-14525 GCA_000966675.3 Picea glauca
AAATGGCAAAACGAATTTTGAGATATGTAGCAGGAACAATAAACTTCGGTTTATGGTACACTAAATCTGATAGTAATCAACTCTCTGGTTACACAGATAGTGACTTTGCAGGCAGTCTAGATGTCAGGAAAAGCACATCAGGATATGTTTTTCAACTGGGCATCGAAGAAGTAGCCAATTGTATCCATATCTTCTGCAGAGGGAGAGTATGTAGCTTCTACCTCAGCTTCATGTCAAGTTGTGTGGCTGAGAAGATTATTGAAAGACATGTCACAAACAGAAAAGGATCCAACTCCTATTTTCTGTGAAAATACATCATCAATTGCATTATCTAAGAACCATGTGTTTCACAAGAAAAGTAAACACATTGACACTCGGTTTCATTTCATATGCGAGCTAGTCAATAATGGGGATATTGCACTACAATTTTGTGGTTCTCGAGATCATCTTGTTGATATCTTCACCAAGACACTAGGAAAGTCAGTTTTTTATTTTCAGAGACAACACTCAGGCATAGTCAATGCTGATGATTGTAAATGTTGAGTTTAAGAGGGAGTGTTAAATATAATGTAACCTCAATAGTCTGTCTGTACACTGCCAGCTATACTGGACAGTTGTACTTTATTTTTTTGTCTTGCTTGAGCATATTTAGCTCAACCATCTCCCATTGCATTGTATCAACTGCTACACAACTTCATCGGTACTTCTTCATACATTTCAATATACTGTTCTATTCTTTTCTCTCTGCATTTCTCTTTTCTTCACAATTTATCATCTTCCACATTGGTGTCAAAATCCTCATGCATTGTTATAACCGATCTTCAAGTTGATATTAATTCTATGGCTTCTTTCGAATACTACAGTGAACCCCAAACACTTGAAGAAAATAGTGGGAACTACGACTGCGGATGAAAAAATAATAATTGTGATCAGTCCTTCCTAATCTGTTCGCTACTCGTTTTTGTTCTACTTCGTTATTTCCTCACCTTCATCTTGTTTAATTTGATCAATTATGTGTAATATGTAAATTGTTTTTCTTAATAGATTAGAATTTATTTTTATTTTTATTATTGTTAAGTTTTTTAAAAAAAATGATTTTATGTATCATTATCTAATCTAACCTAATTTTAACTTTGACACCATCTCTGTGATATAAATTCAATAATAGTGAAATTTCATGTGATTATGATTTTTTTTTTTGGTAAATCTTTGTTTATAAAATGAGTATTTTATTTTCAAATCACATGTAATAAGTATGGGTTAGTATTGTGATGATTTAAAGATTGAAGTGTTGCTACTACATTGTAATTGGTTTTAAAAACATATTTGTGAATTTTATTTAATATTAACAAAATTCATTATTTTATTTAATATTTTATTTTTTCATGAAAAGAATGGGTAATAACATATTTGTGAATTTTATTTAATATTAAAAAAATTCATTATTTTATTTAATATTTTATTTTTTCATGAAAAGAATGGGTAATTCTATTCATCAGAAGAGAGGTGTCTTAGGAACAACCCAATCATGGGTAAAAATGAGCGGAAAAACTTTCTCATAAGCCACTAAGTAAAGTACAAAAATATGTACTTGGAATATTTCAAAATAAGTCAAAAGAGGACCCTTGAAGCACAAAAACCGTGCAACCATAATCACGCCTACAAAAAAAAAAGAACCACCAAGATACAATCCATAAAAGGAGACCCAAAGAAAATCTCAAGATCCCCGGGCACCAAAAGGACTAGGTTAGAGCAGTATGAGGCTCCCACATCAAGAGAAATTAGAAATCATCATAGCCAGAAAAACCCCATCATACAAAAGGAGAAATCCAAAAAGTCGCACACCCCCAATAAGGACCTCAAAGTGCAACCCACAAAAAAATCACACGCCCTGAGTGAGGAGCTCAAAGCTCTAGCCTTAAACCACTTCTGAGATGAGGAAGAGAAAGGGCACCAACACCCACCAAAAAAATTGATATGAGCAAACATCAAACCCTAAATAGCCAACAAAATCCGAGAAAAAACCCCAGACGACTAAAGTAGCGACACCAAATGAATGATCATTTGCAGAATATTTGATGAAAGATGAGGCCAAAACCTAGACCCAGGAAGAGTCGCAAGAAGAAAGACGGATCAACCAGATCTTTGGGCATCGAACCATATAGAGCAAGGAAAAAATCCATCGTGTCAACAAAGGGCCTCAAACAACAAAGGATCCCCAAGAGGACGAAGAAGAAAAAGATCCAGCCATAAAAAACTAATCAAAAATTACCGAACAAGAGCTACCTCCCAACAAACATAAAAACAAAACGTGGAATAAACAATTGCAACAACATAAAAAGAACCCAAAAAATGTATCCACCTCCAGTACCACACGATCCAGGAAAGAAAAAAGGTCGAGGATGTCGAGATAACCCAGATTTTCTTGCGAGAGAGAGACCCCAACACATCAGGCAACAACTAGGAAGAAACGTCTGCAACTCAAGATAACGTTCTAGCTGAGGCTAGGAGGTTCCAAGTGTCATATTTTTTATCTAAAAAAATTATTCTCTTATATGATCAATATGAAGGTTTTAAAAACACATTTGTGAATTTTATTTAGTATTAACAAAATTCATTCTTTTATATGATTATTATGAAAACATTTATAAGTTGTAGAGAGATTATATTATACATTTTTAATACGATCATTGGCTAGAATCCAAAGAGGTAATTTATGTACACCTCCATATAATTTAGTAGTCAAATCAGAGGTGTGTGAAGGAGGTCCATCACACAAACAAAGAGGTCTCATACACCAATTAGTAATTGTAACATCCCCATCATTACGGCTACAAGCGAAGCAGAAGTCAATTTTTTTATTTTTTATTTAGGCAAGAAGGCAACGACGACAATAGTTAACCACACCACTGACAAAGAGCACAAGCACGCAATCCAGGCAATAAGAAACTATGGATCCATGCACTGTCACAAGGGAAACTGGGTGAAACATGCATAGAACAACAAGAAGGAACGACTACCCACCCGACGCAAATAAGACACACCTACAAGCTAAGGGACAACATCCCCCTCTCAACCCAATGACCTTGACGAACAATACTAGAACCTCAAGGTGTGCGAACCAAATGCATGAAGGCGTTCCACCCATTCACCAAAAGAAACTTACAACACTTGACAACACTCAAATAGAATGCACCAACTCCGGCCAGGTTCTCATTTGTCGCTATCCAATAGGGCGCACCATGATCCCCTCATAAACAATCATGTCGTCCTCAGGTGACAAACACATCAATAAACTTGCCACAACACATCCTATCTGGATCGAGGACTCTAGATAATCCGACGCGCTAAGAGCCGAATGTCGATAAGAAAACCATGCCCATACCCCAACAATAGGTCGACGAGACGCTAGAGGATGACACCAAGGGAAGAAACAATCCAATACATGACTTTGTCAACAAGCCAACCCTTTTATCAAGTCTAAACTGGTCAAAACTTATGATCTAAATTAGTGTTAAATACAGATCTAAATTAACCAGTCTACAATACAAATAGTCAATGATTTACAACCTAACTTAACATGATATACAAATCAATTTAGAGAGTCGAATTTACCAAATTAAACAATAACTATATATCGAATTAACTTAATCATAGATCTAAATTAGCAAATCTAAATGACTACTAGTCAATAATGTGCAAGGNGGTTTATGGTACACTAAATCTGATAGTAATCAACTCTCTGGTTACACAGATAGTGACTTTGCAGGCAGCCTAGATGATAGGAAAAGCACATCAGGATATGTTTTTCAACTGGGCATCGAAGAAGAAGCCAATTGTATCCATATCTTCTACAGAGGCAGAGTATGTAGCTTCTACCTCATCTTCATGTCAAGTTGTGTGGTTGAGAATATTATTGAAAGACATGTCACAAACAGAAAAGGATCCAACTCCTATTTTCTATGACAATACATCATCAATTGCATTATCTAAGAACCATGTGTTTCACAAGAAAAGTAAACACATTGACACTCGGTTTCATTTCATACGCGAGCTAGTCAATAATGGGGATATTGCACTACAATTTTGTGGTTCTCGATATCATCTTGCTGATATCTGCACCAAGCCACTAGGAAAGTCAGTTTTTTATTTTCAAAGACAACACTCAGGCATAGTCAATGCTGATGATTGTAAATTTTGAGTTTAAGAGGGAGTGTTAAATATAATGTAACCTCAATAGTCTATCTATACACTGCCAACTATATTGGACAATTGTACTTTCTATTTTTGTCTTGCTTGAGCATATTTAGCTCAACCATCTCCCATTGCATTGTATCAACTGCTACAGAACTTCATCAGTACTTCTCCATACATTTCAATATACTGTTCTATTCTTTTCTCTCTGCATTTCTCTTTGCTTCACAGTTTATCATCTTCCACATTGGTGTCAAAAGCCTCATGCATTGTTATAACCGATCTTCAAGTTGATATTAATTCTATGGCTTCTTTCGAATACTACAGTGAACCCCAAGCACTTGAAGAAAATAGTGGGAACTACGACTGCGGATGAAAAAATAATAATTATGATCAGTCCATCCTAATCCGTTCGCTACTCGTTTTTGTTCTACTTCGCTATTTCCTCACCTTCATCTTGTTTAATTTGATCAATTATGTGTAATATGTAAATTGTTTTTCTTAATAGATTAGAATTTATTTTTATTTTTATTATTGTTAAGTTTTTTAAAAAAAATGATTTTATGTATCATTATCTAATCTAACCTAATTTTAACTTTGACACCATCTCTGTGATATAAATTCAATAATAGTGAAATTTCATGTGATTATGATTTTTTTTTTTGGTAAATCTTTGTTTATAAAATGAGTATTTTATTTTCAAATCACATGTAATAAGTATGGGTTAGTATTGTGATGATTTAAAGATTGAAGTGTTGCTACTACATTGTAATTGGTTTTAAAAACATATTTGTGAATTTTATTTAATATTAACAAAATTCATTATTTTATTTAATATTTTATTTTTTCATGAAAAGAATGGGTAATAACATATTTGTGAATTTTATTTAATATTAAAAAAATTCATTATTTTATTTAATATTTTATTTTTTCATGAAAAGAATGGGTAATTCTATTCATCAGAAGAGAGGTGTCTTAGGAACAACCCAATCATGGGTAAAAATGAGCGGAAAAACTTTCTCATAAGCCACTAAGTAAAGTACAAAAATATGTACTTGGAATATTTCAAAATAAGTCAAAAGAGGACCCTTGAAGCACAAAAACCGTGCAACCATAATCACGCCTACAAAAAAAAAAGAACCACCAAGATACAATCCATAAAAGGAGACCCAAAGAAAATCTCAAGATCCCCGGGCACCAAAAGGACTAGGTTAGAGCAGTATGAGGCTCCCACATCAAGAGAAATTAGAAATCATCATAGCCAGAAAAACCCCATCATACAAAAGGAGAAATCCAAAAAGTCGCACACCCCCAATAAGGACCTCAAAGTGCAACCCACAAAAAAATCACACGCCCTGAGTGAGGAGCTCAAAGCTCTAGCCTTAAACCACTTCTGAGATGAGGAAGAGAAAGGGCACCAACACCCACCAAAAAAATTGATATGAGCAAACATCAAACCCTAAATAGCCAACAAAATCCGAGAAAAAACCCCAGACGACTAAAGTAGCGACACCAAATGAATGATCATTTGCAGAATATTTGATGAAAGATGAGGCCAAAACCTAGACCCAGGAAGAGTCGCAAGAAGAAAGACGGATCAACCAGATCTTTGGGCATCGAACCATATAGAGCAAGGAAAAAATCCATCGTGTCAACAAAGGGCCTCAAACAACAAAGGATCCCCAAGAGGACGAAGAAGAAAAAGATCCAGCCATAAAAAACTAATCAAAAATTACCGAACAAGAGCTACCTCCCAACAAACATAAAAACAAAACGTGGAATAAACAATTGCAACAACATAAAAAGAACCCAAAAAATGTATCCACCTCCAGTACCACACGATCCAGGAAAGAAAAAAGGTCGAGGATGTCGAGATAACCCAGATTTTCTTGCGAGAGAGAGACCCCAACACATCAGGCAACAACTAGGAAGAAACGTCTGCAACTCAAGATAACGTTCTAGCTGAGGCTAGGAGGTTCCAAGTGTCATATTTTTTATCTAAAAAAATTATTCTCTTATATGATCAATATGAAGGTTTTAAAAACACATTTGTGAATTTTATTTAGTATTAACAAAATTCATTCTTTTATATGATTATTATGAAAACATTTATAAGTTGTAGAGAGATTATATTATACATTTTTAATACGATCATTGGCTAGAATCCAAAGAGGTAATTTATGTACACCTCCATATAATTTAGTAGTCAAATCAGAGGTGTGTGAAGGAGGTCCATCACACAAACAAAGAGGTCTCATACACCAATTAGTAATTGTAACATCCCCATCATTACGGCTACAAGCGAAGCAGAAGTCAATTTTTTTATTTTTTATTTAGGCAAGAAGGCAACGACGACAATAGTTAACCACACCACTGACAAAGAGCACAAGCACGCAATCCAGGCAATAAGAAACTATGGATCCATGCACTGTCACAAGGGAAACTGGGTGAAACATGCATAGAACAACAAGAAGGAACGACTACCCACCCGACGCAAATAAGACACACCTACAAGCTAAGGGACAACATCCCCCTCTCAACCCAATGACCTTGACGAACAATACTAGAACCTCAAGGTGTGCGAACCAAATGCATGAAGGCGTTCCACCCATTCACCAAAAGAAACTTACAACACTTGACAACACTCAAATAGAATGCACCAACTCCGGCCAGGTTCTCATTTGTCGCTATCCAATAGGGCGCACCATGATCCCCTCATAAACAATCATGTCGTCCTCAGGTGACAAACACATCAATAAACTTGCCACAACACATCCTATCTGGATCGAGGACTCTAGATAATCCGACGCGCTAAGAGCCGAATGTCGATAAGAAAACCATGCCCATACCCCAACAATAGGTCGACGAGACGCTAGAGGATGACACCAAGGGAAGAAACAATCCAATACATGACTTTGTCAACAAGCCAACCCTTTTATCAAGTCTAAACTGGTCAAAACTTATGATCTAAATTAGTGTTAAATACAGATCTAAATTAACCAGTCTACAATACAAATAGTCAATGATTTACAACCTAACTTAACATGATATACAAATCAATTTAGAGAGTCGAATTTACCAAATTAAACAATAACTATATATCGAATTAACTTAATCATAGATCTAAATTAGCAAATCTAAATGACTACTAGTCAATAATGTGCAAGGCTAAATAAACCTTCAGTGCAATCTAATTCACAAGTCTCAATGACAAATTAGACAATAATTACAATTCAATCTACCATTAATACAATCTATTCTTAGAAATACCAATATAAAAAAAAAAAAACATTCTCGTTATCATGCATAATGCTTATGATTAAGGTGTTATTTAACGAATTATCTTCTGAAAAGATATCTAGCCAAAATAATAGTATTAAGGTTGTAACGACTGTCATTGACTAAATTGGTGGTCTAAGAATGCTATCTTTGAGACAATAAAACGGGGCTGTCATAATTAATGTTTCACTGTCAAAGGATGTTATCAGCAGGTGAGATTTATTACCATTAAACTCAAGAAATGGATAATCAATATTAACGTTTCACTATCAAAGTTAAAATGCAGGTAATTTATACATGACAACNTTAATATTTTATTTTTTCATGAAAAGAATGGGTAATTCTATTCATCAGAAGAGAGGTGTCTTAGGAACAACCCAATCATGGGTAAAAATGAGCGGCGAAACTTTCTCATAAGCCACTAAGTAAAGTACAAAAATATGTACTTGGAATATTTCAAAATAAGCCAAAAGAGGACCCTTGAAGCACAAAAACCGTGCAACCATAATCACGCCTACAAAAAAAAAAAGAACCACCAAGATACAATCCATAAAAGGAGACCCAAAGAAAATCTCAAGATCCCCGGGCACAAAAAGGACTAGGTTAGAGCAGTATGAGGCTCCCAGATCAAGAGAAATTAGAAAGCATCATAGCCAGAAAAACCCCATCATACAAAAGGACAAATCCAAAAAGTTGCACACCCCCAATAAGGACCTCAAAGTGCAACCCACAAAAAAATCACACGCCCTGAGTGAGGACCTCAAAGCTCTAGCCTTAAACCACTTCTGAGACGAGGAAGAGAAAGGGCACCAACACCCACCAAAAGAATCGATATGAGAAAACATCAAACCCTGAATAGCCAACAAAATCCGAGAAAAAACCCCAGACGACTAAAGTAGCGACACCAAATGAATGATCATTTGCAGAATATTTGATGAAAGACAAGGCCAAAACCTAGACCCAGGAAGAGTCGCAAGAAGAAAGACGGATCAACCAGATCTGTGGCCATCGAACCATATAGAGCAAGGAAAAAATCCATCGTGTCAACAAAGGGCCTCAAACAGCAAAGGATCCCCAAGAGGACAAAGAAGAAAAAGATCCAGCCATAAAAAACTGATCAAAAATTACCGAACAAGAGCTACCTCCCAACAAACATAAAAACAAAACGTGGAATAAACAATTGCAACAACATAAAAAGAACCCAAAAAATGTATCCACCTCCACTACCACACGATCCAGGAAAGAAAAAGGGTCGAGGATGTCGAGATAACCCAGATTTTCTTGCGAGAGAGAGACCCCAACACATCAGGCAACAACTAGGAAGAAACGTCTGCAACTCAAGATAACATTCTAGCTGAGGCTAGGAGGTTCCAAGTGTCATATTTTTTATCTAAAAAAATTATTCTCTTATATGATCAATATGAAGGTTTTAAAAACACATTTGTGAATTTTGTTTAGTATTAACAAAATTCATTCTCTTATATGATTATTATGAAAACATTTATAAGTTGTAGAGAGATTATATTATACATTTTTAATATGATCATTGGCTAGAATCCAAAGAGGTAGGTTATGTACACCTCCATATAATTTAGTAGTCAAATCAGAGGTGTGTGAAGGAGGTCCATCACACAAACAAAGAGGTCTCATACACCAATTAGTAATTGTAACATCCCCATCATTAGGGCTACAAGCAAAGCAGAAGTCAATTTTTTTATTTTTTATTTAGGCAAGAAGGCAACGACGAAAATAGTTAACCACACCACTGACAAAGAGCACAAGCACACAATCCAGGAAATAGGCAACTATGGCTCCATGCACTGTCACAAGGGCAACTGGGCGAAACATGCATAGAACAACAAGAAGGAACGAATACCCACCCGACGCAAATAACACACACCTACAAGCTAAGGGACAACATCCCCCTCTCAACCCAATGACCTTGACAAACAATACTAGAACCTCAAGGTGTGCGAACCAAATGCATGAAGGCGTTCCACCCATGCACCAAAAGAAACTTACAACACTCGACAACACTCACATAGAATGCACCCGGTTAGGTTCTCATTCGTCGCTATCCAATAGGGAGCACCATGATCCCCTCATGAAAAATCATGTCGTCCTCAGGTGACAAACACCTCAATAAACTTGGCACAACACATCCTATCTGGATCGAGGACTCTAGATAATCCGACGCGCTAAGAGTCGAATGTTGATAAGAAAACCATGCCCATACCCCAACAACAGGTCGACGAGATGCTAGAGGATGACACCAAGGGAAGACACAATCCAATACATGACTTTGTCAACAATCCAACCCTTTTATCAAGTCTAAACTGGTCAAAACTTATGATCTAAATTAGTGTTAAATACATATCTAAATTAACCAGTCTACAATACAAATAGTCAGTGATTTACAACCTAACTTAACATGATATAAAAATCAATTTAGAGAGTCGAATTTACCAAATTAAACAATAACTATATATCGAATTAACTTAATCATAGATCTAAATTAGCAAATCTAAATGACTACTAGTCAATAATGTGCAAGGCTAAATAAACCTTCAGTGCAATCTAATTCACAAGTCTCAATGACAAATTAGACAATAATTACAATTCAATCTACCATTAATACAATCTATTCTTAGAAATACCAATATAAAAAAAAAAAAACATTCTCGTTATCATGCATAATGCTTATGATTAAGGTGTTATTTAACGAATTATCTTCTGAAAAGATATCTAGCCAAAATAATAGTATTAAGGTTGTAACGACTGTCATTGACTAAATTGGTGGTCTAAGAATGCTATCTTTGAGACAATAAAACGGGGCTGTCATAATTAATGTTTCACTGTCAAAGGATGTTATCAGCAGGTGAGATTTATTACCATTAAACTCAAGAAATGGATAATCAATATTAACGTTTCACTATCAAAGTTAAAATGCAGGTAATTTATACATGACAACGCACTCAACGCAGGCCATTAATACATGAAAATGCACTGTTAGAGAGGGTAACCACATAGACCCAAGGTAATTCAGTAATGAAGTGCAGACCATGGGCAATTTCCAGGCACAGAGGCAACGAGAGTTGTCTTAAAAGGAAAAATCTTCAAAGAAGTAAATACATGCAATGAAACACCTTCAAGTAAAAACACAAAGCAATAAGTTCAGGAAAAGAAAACCCCTTCAAAAATGGCAGGGAAATAATGAATGCCAACGGATTCCTAAGGAGGGTAACCGCACAAGGTAAGAAGAAAAACTTGCAGACTTGACAATGGAAAAATCAATGTACAAAACACACCAGAATGGAATTATATATTCATTGTCATTAATAAATAAGCAATCACATTGTCATTAACACAATCACATTCGCCATTGATATGCTAGCATTTCCATTACATCAAGTCGATGTAAATTACACAACAGAAATCAATATATATAGTCGCTATCATTAAATAATTAAGCACACTTAGGAAAACGCCAACTCAGTCCAAGCATAAGTGAGGTGCAACCATTAGGAAAATCTTACTCCTTGGTGAATATCATTCCACAGTATGGAAACTAATTAAAAATGATCAATTACTATCATAGGAAATAAAGAAATAAAAATGATTATCTGTAATAAGTAATGTGTAGACATGCCATTGAATATAAAAGGAAGATGTTATGGTACGATTCAGTATCATAGAAATAAAAAAAAATGTAATCTATCTATAACTCAATAATGCACCGATAGACCATCAGATAATAAAGAAAAATATGGTCCCGTAACGATTCTATATCGTAGAGATAAAAACATAACCCATCCACAACTTGATAATACACAGACAGAGAATACACATTAGTAAAAATGTCATGTAAATGATTTACACTATGCTGCCCCAAATTCATTGCCGAGTTCTTTGCAGTCAATAGGTAAATAAATCATGGTTCTAAAGCTAAGTTTCTATTAAAATCGCAGTCTTAAAATGCAACATTTACGGTCTTAAAAAAAATGGCAAATCACCAGAGTAACAAGGGAAAATCAAAGTCACAACCAGTGGCCAAAAATGTAGTCTTAAAATGAAACAGTTTTAGTTTTGATAATTGAAAATCGCCAGAGTAACAAAGGGGAAAAATGCAAACAAGCAAAAAGATCAAATTTCTCCATCAATCAATAAATTGCCAAGTCAATTAATCACATCAAAGCGCAAGACAACACTCTACCTGGAACAATCCACAGGACTAGATGGTTGGGCAGAAACATCTGTCATTCATCATCCATGCACAAAAAAGAAAGGCCTTTGAATCTGTAGGTAGTGGTGCTCCAAAGTGACGACCATTGATTCAGCTCTTGGCTGACTTCTTAGGCGTGGACTTAATATCTTGGGATGAAGGAGAAAATCACAAAACTTCACAACAATCTTCAAACAAAGGAAATCTCAACATGCAGGGATNAAATCAATTTAGAGAGTCGAATTTACCAAATTAAACAATAACTATATATCGAATTAACTTAATCATAGATCTAAATTAGCAAATCTAAATGACTACTAGTCAATAATGTGCAAGGCTAAATAAACCTTCAGTGCAATCTAATTCACAAGTCTCAATGACAAATTAGACAATAATTACAATTCAATCTACCATTAATACAATCTATTCTTAGAAATACCAATATAAAAAAAAAAAAACATTCTCGTTATCATGCATAATGCTTATGATTAAGGTGTTATTTAACGAATTATCTTCTGAAAAGATATCTAGCCAAAATAATAGTATTAAGGTTGTAACGACTGTCATTGACTAAATTGGTGGTCTAAGAATGCTATCTTTGAGACAATAAAACGGGGCTGTCATAATTAATGTTTCACTGTCAAAGGATGTTATCAGCAGGTGAGATTTATTACCATTAAACTCAAGAAATGGATAATCAATATTAACGTTTCACTATCAAAGTTAAAATGCAGGTAATTTATACATGACAACACACTCAACGCAGGCCATTAATACATGAAAATGCACTGTTAAAGAGGGTAACCACATAGACCCAAGGTAATTCAGTAATGAAGTGCAGACCATGGGCAATTGCCAGGCACAGAGGCAATGGGAGTTGTCTTAAAAGGAAAAATCTTCAGAGAAGTAAATACATGCAATGAAACACCTTCAAGTAAAAACACAAAGCAATAAGTTCAGGAAAAGAAAACCCCTTTAGAAATGGCAGGGAAATAATGAATGCCAACAAATTCCTAAGGAGGGTAACCTCACAAGGTAAGAAGCAACACTTGCAGACTTGACAATGGAAAAATCAATGTACAAAACACACCAGAATGGAATTATATATTCATTATCATTAATAAATAAGCAATCACATTGTCATTAACACAATCACATTCTCCATTGATATGCTAGCATTGCCATTACATCAAGTCGATGTAAATTACACAACAGAAATCAATATATATAGTCGCTATAATTAAATAATTAAGCACACTCACGAAAACGCCAACTCAGTCCAAGCATAAGTGAGGTGCATCCATTAGGAAAATCTTACTCCTTGGTGAATATCATTCCACAGTATGGAAACTAATTAAAAATGATCAATTACTATCATAGGAAATAAAGAAATAAAAATGATTATCTCTAAGAAGTAATGTGTAGACATGCCATTGAATATAAAAGGAAGATGTTCTGGTACGATTCAGTATCATAGAAATAAAAAAAAACGTAATCTATCTATAACTCAATAATGCACCGATAGACCATCATATAATAAAGAAAAATATGGTCCCGTAACGATTCTATATCGTAGAGATAAAAACGTAACCCATCCACAACTTGATAATACACAGAAAGAGAATATACATTAGTAAAAATGTCATGTAAATGATTTACACTATGCTTCCCCAATTTCATTGCCGAGTTCTTTGCAGTCAATAGGTAAAGAAATCATGGTTCTAAAGCTAAGTTTCTATTAAAATCGCAGTCTTAAAATGCAACATTTACGGTCTTAAAAAAAATGGCAAATCACNAAACACTAAGATAATAATTTTCTTTACCCAAACAAAATACATAACTAAAAGTGTTAGTATACTAATAATCTACCGTGCAAAATTAAAGGAAGCATATCATAGCCTAAGTCTCCCGCTCTGAGTTGTTGTCCCATGCGCTCCGTGCAGCTCCCGCTTTCCGATCGATGAGACTTCACCAGTACCTCCCAGCCAACGCTAGGGGTACTCTTCTTCCCCCTTGGCCCCCCGAACCGCAAAGGGGCCATGCACACTAAAATAGAGAACAACTAGCTCCTAGCTCGCCTCGCAAGGCCAAGCTACCACTCCTCACCAAGTTGGGTATCCCAACTCCCACAAGCTAAGTTAGTCAAGTCTAAAATTATGCAGCGTAACATTATTCATAATAGAAGAGATCCATCATCCTTCTCCTCCCTCCATTATATAGAGTTTTGAAGTCCTTTACTTTCCCAAATTGCTATTTAATTTATTTTTCAACAATTTAATTCATAAAATCCTCCCCGTACATGTGTTACCCATCCTCTTCATTGCACCATAAATTAATTTCGTTAATTAATTAATTACTCCAATTTCTCTCACCCACCTAAAATCACTCCTAGAATCGCTCCTAGGTGTCCCCATATTCCCTTACAAGTTTTAATGACTTTCCCCCTTACTAATTTACTAGTTGAGTTTAATTTAGAAATTTCTTAAATGCTAGATACCTTACTAAGTTAAACTTTCTACTTTTTCCTTGTGTTTCCCCTTTCTTTTTACGTTTCCCCCTTTTTCCTAGTTTCCTAAATCTTTTAATCTTCACTCTTTCCCTTTTCATTTAAAACTCAATTTGGAAGTTGTAGAAAATCAACTTTTTCCCCTTTTCCTTTTTAATTAATAAATTTTAATTAGCATAAGTGACAAAACAAATTCCCCCCCCTTTTCCCCTTTTTAAATTTCATCCCCCAAAGATTTTTATAAATTAAATGAATTACTTACTCCCTTCTTGTCACATGATTAATGATGATTATCATTATTATTTATTTATTTTTATTTTTATT
>JZKD02S1029623.1:28795-47656 GCA_000966675.3 Picea glauca
CCATGTCATCCCCCATTACTCATGCATATGGGGCTATCCAAGTGAGGAATTTAAAGAAGATTCATTAAGTTTCAAAACCCTACCACAATTGAGGGTTGAGGAAGTTAAAAACCTACCCTTAGATAACGATCGATCTATGTTAAATACTGGGCCAAGTGGACAAGAAGTGGTTCCATTATTTTTCATTGTATCTTGTTCCATAGTTGATAAAAACATCTAAGAGTAGTATTCTCTGAGAATAATAGAGAATGAGAGATTATATAGAAGTCATACATGCCACAAGTCAAAGGAAACTCCACAGAGAGTGCCTCTTTCTTTGTACTTGCATCATTTTTATACCAGAGAGAGAAGAGTAGTGTCACCTTATAACTACATTTTATCTCATATTGGGTTTTCCAGGTGATATCTTATGTTTATTTCTAGATGGTGTGATTTTATTTAACTATTCTCTATTTTCTACGTTTTATTTATTTCATGCATAAGCAGAAAAATCAATAACTAAATATTATGAAAATATAAAGAAAAATTAAACTTAATAATAAACATTTCAGTTATTTATCTGGAATTTTTATTATTAAGTTTAATTTATTTGATAAATAAATGAAATAGAATATCTAGAGTGGTTTACTGATAATATTAGTATGAGAGTAGATTTTTATTTTGGGTTTTTTTTGGGAAGTTGCAAGATCTAGGAGTCGAATTACCGAGAAATCATAGAAACCCTATCGATGGTAGACAAGTTTGTTAATAATAACTCTCAGAATCCAATAGAAGGGATATTTGAGTGCTTGGAAGCATAAGTTAGCAACATTAGTCACAACATGAATCTCTTCATGGCATCTCTATAAAGAAATTTTGGATCGTTCGAAGATGATGAAGGCTCTAACTCAAAGATCACATTGGAGGAGATATCGAGAGATCGTGGAGACTAAGAAATCGAGTTGTAGAAGGAATATGAGAAAGAGTAGTCGAGGTCAAGTGTCGTTAACCCTTCACGATAACTCTTCAAGATGGAAGAGAAAGTGGACATAAATCCATAGGAAGTTGATATTGATGCATTTAAACTAAGTCATTGGGTGAAACAACTAGAAATTTATTTTAGCATTCACCATATACATGAAGGGTGGAAGATTTGATTTGCTAGATTGAATTTATAGGGCCGTGTTTTAAACTGGTGGCAAAGCCAGACATAAACAATTAAGCTAGAGGGTGATCCACCAATAAATAGATGGTAGGACTTTAAATCCCTCATCAAGTCCCAAATCTACTGTATCAAGTATGTAGAGGAGCATGGATCTCGTCGCACTACTTCAGGAAGAGAGAGGGGAAGGGTGTATAGGAGTACGCCACTAAGTTTAGAAAGTTGGATATCATGCTACGTATCTATCAAAAGAACCTAAATGTACTCCTCAATTATCTAGGTGGTTTACATGGTCATATATGAAAGAAGGTGATGCTCCTCAAGATGAGGAAAATGGATGAGGCATGTGTGCGTGCACAATACCTAGAAAACATAGGACAAAAGAAACGAAAACCAGTCAATTCAAAGTAGAAATTCCATGGGGAAGCTTCCAAGAAGGGGGAGAAGAAGTGGAAAGGGGGAAAAGATAAGAATACAATAGCCACTACACATTTGAGTAAATATCCCAACACCCATTACAACCATTGCAACATTGATGACCACACCGAGGAAAAATGTTGGAAGCTACATGTGGAGATGAACATGAAGAACTACAGGAAGGGAGAAAGAAAAATAACATTATCACCATATATTCTAGAAGTATGATTGAAAGTAGCTCATATGAAGATGAAAAGATTGTCGGCACATATGTGTAGAAGGATGTGAATCTGAGCACCCTTCATGACTAGGAAGAGAAGGAGATGACCAATCTCTTCCACATCAATATTATGGTCAAGAATACCAAGATACATGATTTGTTTGAATTTGGTTCATAGGATAATCTCATAGAAGTGGATCTGACCAACAAGCTCGGATTGGAGGTTCACGATCATCCTATCCTATATCAATTGGGTTGGGTAAACAAGGATGCCTAGATAAAGGTAATGAATCAATGTAATATTAAATTTGTTGTAAGTAATGATTTTATTGATTAGCTGGAATTGGACATAGTACACCTTGATGTATTTGCATTGGTGTTTGGAAGCCCCTACATGTATATGAGGGATGCAATATTCATGTGGAGAGATTAAAAATACTATATGATCAAGGATGGGAAGCTCTACATCATTAACACGCATAAATGAAATTCAAATATCTCACTGGTAAGTGCCAACCAAGCCAAGAAGTTGATCCATTTTAGTAAGAAATATGTTTTTGTTTTTGTTAAGATAAAATCAGTCTGATGGCGAGTCAAGGAGAGTGAAGGAATCCCTGGAGGGGCATAGTAAAGAGTAGAAACATGAGTTGGAGGAGTTTTTTTGATGGGGGTAAGTGACACACCATCAACTGAAAGGTCAAATACACACTGGGGTTGTCTAAATAACCCAAGCCATTTGGAATGAAATGACCTGACATGTTTAATGGCTCTGTTGGCTAACTAAAGTCCTAAAAATAATAAAAGAAATGAAACTAATCTAAAATCTATGATTACAACAAATGGTATATTACTTAGTAATGTTTATTAAAAGGAAACATGAATATACAAATGATTATAAACAATCTTTATACAGTTTACAAGGTTTACTTGAAATCTTACGAAGATGAATGTTTATAATAATGTTTCAAAATAAGATAAAGTAAGAACATAAATCTTTTTGTTTTTTTTAATGTTTAAATATTTTAAACTAATAAATACTAAGTAAATACAATTGAAACAATGAAACATAAACAATCAAAGCTAATTATTACAATCATCGTCCCATTCATATATACACAAATCTGAATAAAAGAAAGCAATGCACTTACTAACCTCTCACTGATCAACAATACTAAGCTAAATTCATCTCTCTGTATTTGTATGACCTCCTCTTAACCTGTGTCAAGTGTAAACCTATGAAAAAATAAAGCATAATACTTTCTGAAGAAATTCAAGTAAGTGTTTCATATTCTCGAGCGCGTTTATAACGACAAAAAGACAAATAATTATATATCTTTTGACCTTGAAATGTCCAATAGCTGAAGATGAAAGAAATTTCAATTCTCGTGAATGGTTTTACCAGCTATCTAGCATCAAATGTAAAGTCAAAATACTTGAATGGATGATCAGTTACAGACATAAACTAAACCAAAAGATAATGAACCATTTAAATGAAAACATGATATAAAAAATTATATGCAGAATAGTATAAAGCTAATTCAATACAAATAAAGTTTCATATTCATAAATTATATGAGAAACAATATTAACATTGCACATTCTGCAAAAGAACAAAAGCCAAAGAGTAAATTGTTTTCTCATATAGTTTCAACAAAATATATCCATCATATGGTCTAGGAAAAACTTTTGGGATAATGGATTCTTAAAGATTGAAAAAAATAATATATAAATGATATCAATTAACCATGTATTGATAAAAAAGACTAAATCTAATTTAAATCAATGCATAATTAATTATTGAAAGAATATGAAGATATTATAATGAAAATAAAACCATTTTACTCACAGAACAAAAGTCATTAAGCAATCTGAAATTCAATTTTCTTCTTTGAAAATCCTCGTCCATTCTCCCAAAGTTTTCAACCATCCGTTACTCCATTTGAAAAGAAGAAAGATTTACAAAATAAATAATATACAAAACAGAAAGGATAAAAATCCTCCTCTCAATTTCTTGGATCCCCCTGGCTCTAAACAGTTTCATATATTTATATAATGAATGAACAGTCTGGGTGTCACTAATAATTTTCGCCACTTGAAATTTGTCTCGTAATGAGACACAAATATCTCTCAAATCCTGCATTCGTTTGGGAAAATTCCTAGTTGGAAGATAAATCGGTCCATTTGGGAGATGGGTTTTCAACTGTTTCTTCAAATTCCTCATGGTTTGGCTACAATCAGTCCCGCAAAATCGTGTCTATGTTCTTGATGCATTTCTAAATTTTATCTATTGTTGCTCATAAATTTATTCGTAGTAATACAATATTAATTTTGGCTCAATCATGTTGAACATATTTAGATAATAAAATCAAGCCATGATCATATCTACACCAGATAACTGATAATAGAAATGTGTGAAACATAAAGAAACCTAAATTAATAACCTAAAAATTGTGAATAAAACAAAATCTAGACCAATAAAATAAAAAATGAATTTAATCTAACTATAAGTTCTAAACAAACATTGTTTATAATTTTCTTTCCAATTTGATCTTAAAATTCTAGAAGCTTCAAGTTACTCGAGAAGAGAAAAATATCAATTTTGGGTTTTTACAAAATCAAACAAATGATAGATAATTATTTTTATTATTATTATTTTTATTTTGAAATGAAATGCAAAATGAAGAAATAATTTAATTAATTAATATCACCAAATGATTTTATGAAAATGAGAAACCAACCAAGATATTATTTGATGAAGTATTGAACCCATTATTTAAAATAGTCAAACTTCCTAATGAGAAAAAGAAAGAACACATAATCACATTTTAAACGAAAGTAACTAGTTGATAAAAATTAACTTTTTTGTTTAAATTGAGATCTCTATGCTCATTTTTAAATTTTGACATGTACTCTTGTAATGAATGTCTCATACTATAGTGAATTCCTTAAGTTTGTATCAAAACAAACCAAGGCATGGAACCATTTGAAAAGGTTGATTTTGTAGCTCATTATAATTCTCAAGATTCTAATGGGGGCCCTTTAAATTTTGTAAAAATTTAGGTGGATTTGTTAGGGCCCAACAAATGTCGACTTACTGGGTGAAGCATTTATCTTTGATCTGGTAAGATTTCATCTCAAGAAGAAAGGAATAATACTTGAAAAATGATTTAAGATCCCTGAAATAAATTCACTCTAAGACCATATAGTATTAGGATAAGCTCAATGTTATAACCAGACACTAGAATTTTCTTTGCAAGGGATTATAACCTAAAATAATGTCTTAATCAAATAGTCACGATGTTTATAAAAGAGCTGCAATACCATTGACAGAGCGACTGCTAGCACCAAATGTCCATATCCTTGACAGGGATTTCATTGAAACTACTCAAATGCTTTAATCCCCTCCAATAGTTGTATCCACATCATGTATACTTCCATAAAAGTTAATTTAAAAACATATATCTGCTACCTCTTGAACCGACATTGCTTCGCTACCAAAAGGCCTGTTCAGTACCCAACGAAGTTGTCTTGGTATCATGTGTGCATTTGTCCACTATGAGCGAGCCTGCTTAGTACCCCGACGGGTTTACACACACTTCCCACACTTAAGTTCTTTCAACCCTCTTATTCCAATTTTATATAATAATACAATTATAGATTTCTTGATCACAAAGAGAGTGGGGTGATACTGGAGGTTAATTGCAATACAGGTAAATAGTTGATCATGTTATTTATTTTCATTCAAAACTCGAAGTTTTATCATGATTTAGAGATTTTAGATTTCCTTTAAGAAATTATCTAGAGAATGGGGAAGAACTTAAAAGTGATTCCTTAAAAATATAAATGGCATAAAAAGTTTAAAGATCATCGTAATTATGAAAGATTTAAACCATATCTATGGTGTAATACTCTGGCAAAGACAATTTGAGGACAAAATGAAAGTGACAATTGAATTAAATATCAATTGTCTGAGATATATCTTAATATGAAGACCTCTTTTAAATATTTCAATTTGCTTGAAAAACACAAGTCTTAAAATAAATGCTTCCTTTGACAATAATTCTTTGATCAGAAATATCTTGATTCAAAAAGATAGATAAGAAGAAAACTTGTTCAAAGAAATCAAATAAAACAAAAAACACACAAGAAACCAAATCAAATTTTATTAATGGGATTTAAAATGAGAAGTAGACAAAATAAAAACAACAAAAGAAAAAGTTTCAGGAAACGATTTTGGCCAAAGATAAACCTGAGCTTTTGAATCCACTAGCATCTCACTGTAAAATAAAGGAATAACTAAATCATATAAAATATAATGTGTGAGCGAGTTCTTTTCTTAATATAGTGATGCATGAGATTCTATTTTGACCAAGAATTATTATTAAAAATAAAAGAGACTAAAAGAAAATAGAAAAATACTTATTAAGATTAATGTAGTCCTACTCGTGGCACCTTGGGTTAGGGTTGAATTGATATTTCAAATTTACTTATGTTTTTAGTTTTCATTTAAAATTTTCATGATGATACTGCATTTTTAAAAATAAATATTCAACGAAAAGAAGAGAGAAAAAGATTTAAAATGAACTTCCCTGACAACATTCATATTATGGTTCTCTTGGTGTACCCACTTGTTTTTATAACTGCATTATTACACAAAGAAATATTGAGAAAGAAAACTAAAGGAAACCTACTCCTAAACCTACTATAAACTACTAAATAGATCAAAATGATAAGTAAAAATGTATTTCCAATGCAGCCACAAGAGCATCTTCAATCCTGCAAGGCAGAGAAAGTTGAAAATCGAAATAAAAGAATGTAGTATTTGCATATACAAAAGAAATATGTCATGCTTACCTCCTACATATTCTTTTAAAAACAAAACAAGCATGACCTTACCACTCTTTTGAAACTTCTTGATGTATAAATCCTCCAATCATTATGCAATATGGTCGTGATATGGGTCATAATGGCATGGAAGAGTGTAAGTAAGTTTGGAAAACTTGTCAATATTATGGGGACCTGACATAACCATCAACCAAGGCCGAAGTGCCCCATCCTCCTAACAATTCTTCAAGTGTTCATCAATTTATTCACATGGAGGATCTAAAAAAATCATGTAATACTTACTTCCTAGATATTTAGGTAGAAACAAAGCGAGCACAACTTTATCTTTATTATGAAGATTTTTCAGATACGAATCTTCAAGCCATTCTAAAATCTTGTCATAAAAATTAGGATGCAAACTATGACTTTGATGAAATGGATATATCAATGGGGACCACATCATAAGAGGAATCATGACATCAATTAGATTATTGGTTTGAACGGTTCCTTTGATGATATTGATTGTTTCAAACTGTGAATCATAAACATTAAAATTCGAATTAATCAAAGAACAAATAGAATATTTGATTTCCATAAGAATACGTGCAGTTCCTTTTTCAACAATAAATCATGTAAAATCATCTTTCAACATGTCATTTTTCCATGCGAGTAATGAAAGTGAAAGAACATCAAATCTAACTTCATAAATGTTATGTCTGGAATTAATTTCACCAAATTTTGGCGTATCAAAAAGATTTGACTGTGATGGCAAAGAGTAAGATACTGTGAGTAAAGTATCAAGTCCGCCAGAATCTAAGAAGATATCAAGATATAAGGAGTAAAAGGAATCATAAATGAGCACATGAAAAGAATATCTTGAGCTATGATATTTAACAATGGTATTCTCAAGACATTCCTCTTTACTTTCCTTAAAACTTTCACTCTGTTTTGGTGATAAATCCTTCAACATAATATGATCATCTAAATTTGTCTCATGTATGATAGATAATTCAAATATTTCATGACAAACATCTGATCTTTCTTGTGGATAAGGTATGATTTGTAGATGAGGGTTTAAGGTTTCTTCTTCCAATTGTATATCTACATCTCTAATCAATTTCATTGGAATGTTAGAATGCTTAAGATCGTTTTTGTCACCTAAATGTTCTTCAATAACTGAATTTAAGTACCAATTAGAGCAAGGGTTAGAAGAATATGGACATTCATATTGACTCAACATCAACAATTCTTCCACGATGGTCGAGGACTGAGTATACAATGATTCAGAGGAAAAACCAATTTGATTATCAGTAAGAACGTTTTCAATAGATTCTACCTCCCTTGCTTGTTCAAAATTTTTGGATGGATTTCTCTCATCCTGCGAACAAAATTCTTCTCGCAATTGAGTGATAGGATTTGCAACTGATTCATCATTCGTGATTGAATGTGACTGGATGAAAGGGACNTACTCTTGTAATGAATGTCTCATACTATAGTGAATTCCTTAAGTTTGTATCAAAACAAACCAAGGCATGGAACCATTTGAAAAGGTTGATTTTGTAGCTCATTATAATTCTCAAGATTCTAATGGGGGCCCTTTAAATTTTGTAAAAATTTAGGTGGATTTGTTAGGGCCCAACAAATGTCGACTTACTGGGTGAAGCATTTATCTTTGATCTGGTAAGATTTCATCTCAAGAAGAAAGGAATAATACTTGAAAAATGATTTAAGATCCCTGAAATAAATTCACTCTAAGACCATATAGTATTAGGATAAGCTCAATGTTATAACCAGACACTAGAATTTTCTTTGCAAGGGATTATAACCTAAAATAATGTCTTAATCAAATAGTCACGATGTTTATAAAAGAGCTGCAATACCATTGACAGAGCGACTGCTAGCACCAAATGTCCATATCCTTGACAGGGATTTCATTGAAACTACTCAAATGCTTTAATCCCCTCCAATAGTTGTATCCACATCATGTATACTTCCATAAAAGTTAATTTAAAAACATATATCTGCTACCTCTTGAACCGACATTGCTTCGCTACCAAAAGGCCTGTTCAGTACCCAACGAAGTTGTCTTGGTATCATGTGTGCATTTGTCCACTATGAGCGAGCCTGCTTAGTACCCCGACGGGTTTACACACACTTCCCACACTTAAGTTCTTTCAACCCTCTTATTCCAATTTTATATAATAATACAATTATAGATTTCTTGATCACAAAGAGAGTGGGGTGATACTGGAGGTTAATTGCAATACAGGTAAATAGTTGATCATGTTATTTATTTTCATTCAAAACTCGAAGTTTTATCATGATTTAGAGATTTTAGATTTCCTTTAAGAAATTATCTAGAGAATGGGGAAGAACTTAAAAGTGATTCCTTAAAAATATAAATGGCATAAAAAGTTTAAAGATCATCGTAATTATGAAAGATTTAAACCATATCTATGGTGTAATACTCTGGCAAAGACAATTTGAGGACAAAATGAAAGTGACAATTGAATTAAATATCAATTGTCTGAGATATATCTTAATATGAAGACCTCTTTTAAATATTTCAATTTGCTTGAAAAACACAAGTCTTAAAATAAATGCTTCCTTTGACAATAATTCTTTGATCAGAAATATCTTGATTCAAAAAGATAGATAAGAAGAAAACTTGTTCAAAGAAATCAAATAAAACAAAAAACACACAAGAAACCAAATCAAATTTTATTAATGGGATTTAAAATGAGAAGTAGACAAAATAAAAACAACAAAAGAAAAAGTTTCAGGAAACGATTTTGGCCAAAGATAAACCTGAGCTTTTGAATCCACTAGCATCTCACTGTAAAATAAAGGAATAACTAAATCATATAAAATATAATGTGTGAGCGAGTTCTTTTCTTAATATAGTGATGCATGAGATTCTATTTTGACCAAGAATTATTATTAAAAATAAAAGAGACTAAAAGAAAATAGAAAAATACTTATTAAGATTAATGTAGTCCTACTCGTGGCACCTTGGGTTAGGGTTGAATTGATATTTCAAATTTACTTATGTTTTTAGTTTTCATTTAAAATTTTCATGATGATACTGCATTTTTAAAAATAAATATTCAACGAAAAGAAGAGAGAAAAAGATTTAAAATGAACTTCCCTGACAACATTCATATTATGGTTCTCTTGGTGTACCCACTTGTTTTTATAACTGCATTATTACACAAAGAAATATTGAGAAAGAAAACTAAAGGAAACCTACTCCTAAACCTACTATAAACTACTAAATAGATCAAAATGATAAGTAAAAATGTATTTCCAATGCAGCCACAAGAGCATCTTCAATCCTGCAAGGCAGAGAAAGTTGAAAATCGAAATAAAAGAATGTAGTATTTGCATATACAAAAGAAATATGTCATGCTTACCTCCTACATATTCTTTTAAAAACAAAACAAGCATGACCTTACCACTCTTTTGAAACTTCTTGATGTATAAATCCTCCAATCATTATGCAATATGGTCGTGATATGGGTCATCATGGCATGGAAGAGTGTAAGTAAGTTTGGAAAACTTGTCAATATTATGGAGACCTGACATAACCATCAACCAAGGCCGAAGTGCCCCATCCTCCTAACAATTATTCAAGTGTTCATCAATTTATTCACATGGAGGATCTAAAAAAATCATGTAATACTTACTTCCTAGATATTTAGGTAGAAACAAAGCGAGCACAACTTTATCTTTATTATGAATATTTTTCAGATACGAATCTTCAAGCCATTCTAAGATCTTGTCATAAAAATTAGGATGCAAACTATGACTTTGATGAAATGGATATATCAATGGGGACCACATCATAATAGGACTCATGACATCAATTAGATTATTGGTTTGAACGCTTCCTTTGATGATATTGATTGTTTCAAACTGTGAATCATAAACATTAAAATTCGAATTAATCAAAGAACAAATAGAATATTTGATTTCCATAAGAATACGTGCAATTCCTTTTTCAACAATAAATCATGTAAAATCATCTTTCAACATGTCATTTTTTCATGCGAGTAATGAAAGTGAAAGAACATCAAATCTAACTTCATAAATGTTATGTCTGGAATTAATTTCACCAAATTTTGGCGTATCGAAAAGATTTGACTGTGATGGAAAAGAGTAAGATACTGTGAGTAAAGTATCAAGTCCGCCAGAATCTAAGAAGATATCAAGATATTAGGAGTAAAAGGAATCATAAATGAGCACATGAAAAGAATATCTTGAGCTATGATATTTAACAATGGTATTCTCAAGACATTCCTCTTTACTTTCCTTAAAACTTTCACTTTGTTTTGGTGATAAATCATTCAACATAATATGATCATCTGAATTTGTCTCATGTATGATAGATAATTCAAATATTTCATGACAAACATCTGATCTTTCTTATGGATAAGGTATGATTTGTAGATGAGGGTTTAAGGTTTCTTCTTCCAATTGTATATCTACATCTCTAATCAATTTCATTGGAATGTTAGAATGCTTAAGATCGTTTTTGTCACCTAAATGTTCTTCAATAACTGAATTTAAGTACCAATTAGAGCAAGGGTTAGAAGAATATGGACATTCATATTGACTCAACATCAACAATTCTTCCACGATGGTCGAGGACTGAGTATACAATGATTCAGAGGAAAAACCAATTTGATTATCAGTAAGAACGTTTTCAATAGATTCTACCTCCCTTGCTTGTTCAAAATTTTTGGATGGATTTCTCTCATCCTGCGAACAAAATTCTTCTCGCAATTGAGTGATAGGATTTGCAACTGATTCATCATTCGTGATTGAATGTGACTGGATGAAAGGGACGCAAGCATCATAAAGGAGATTTAGTACAAATGACATGTCATCAAGATTAAATTTACAGAGAAAATGATGGATTCTTGTTGAAAATATTTCCGGACATGAATTTCCATTGATTAGTAAAGTCTGGAATTCTTCACATAATTGATTGTAATTATATTTTTCAAAAGAATATAAAAATTTATCTACAAACTGAAACCAATCAATAATGTGATATGCTGGAAAAAACTCAAACCAAAGTTTAATCCGACCCCTGAAAGTAAAAAAGATCAATCTACATAAAACCTTTAAATCATAAATATTATGTTTGATGCATTTACACCAAAACTTGTTAAGATGGTGTTTTGCAGATACATCCCCCCCACCATCAAAGGTGAGTTTGGACAAGTGAGAGACTGTCTCATTGCGAATATCAGGTAATGAGAAGTGGAAAGCATGTTCTAGCACAGTGATTTGGGGAGCCATGGGGAATTAAATACATTCAAAACAAAGACTCGTGCAAGGCCATATTATCAGTCTGAGATGCCTTCTAGTGCATATCAATATTACACAGAAGAAAAAATTGTTAAATATGGAATTATGAAAGGCTGAGAGGTGAAACATTTAATCATTAAATTTACCTCGGCCCTCCTTCTAGCGCCATTTTTTGAAGGGGGTTAAGTGACATATCGTCAACTAGAAGGTCAAATCCGAATCAGGGTTGTCTAAATAACCCAAGCCGTTTGGAATGAAATGACCTCATGGGTTTAATGGCTCCGTTGGCCAACTAAAATACTAAAACTAACAAAATAAATGAAACTTATCTAAAATCTATGATTCTAACAAATGATATATTACTTACTAATGTTTATTAAAAAGAAACTTGAATACACAAATTATTATAAACAATCTTTATATAGTTTACAAGGTTTACTTGAAATCTTCCGAAAATGAATGTTTATAATAGTGTTTCAAAATAAGATAAAGTAATAACATAGATCTTTTTGTTTTTCTTAATGTTTAAATATTTTAAACTAATAAATACTAAGTAAATACAATTGAAACAATCACATAGAAACAATCAAAGCTAAGTAATACAATCATCGTCTCATTCATATATACACAAATTTGAATAAAAGAAAACAATGTACTTACTAACCTCTCACTGATCATCAGTACTAAGATAAATTCATCTCTCTGTATTTGTAAGAGCTCCTCTTAACCTCTGTCAAGTGTAAACTTCTAACAAAAGAAAGCATAATACTTCCTGAAGAAATTGAAGTGTAACATCCTGCTCTGGCGCACTGAGAAAACTTATTATTTGAGGACACTTGCTCGCAAGTGATCTGGACTTTTCTGATGTTAATACATTTATACTTGATTATGATGCGCTATGATACACGACATGATGTTTTCACTACTTGATTTAGATAGGTGCTATTGACTCAGTTTTATTGAGTGTGCAGGGTTTTGGACCTTGAGGATGTAGAGGCATCCGTGGAACCCCTTGGACTCTGGATTGAGTCAGGGAGTGTGCTATTTAGGATGATTTATTTACCGTGATATTTTTATTGATTTGATGATATGTTGTTGACATGTTCTGACATGATGGTTGATGATGTCGGCTGACGATAGCTTGCCGACCAAACTCACATATGGAGTAAAGGGGCCACACATGATTTCCAGAGAAGTTGAGGGAGAGGTGTGGACAACAACCCCGCCACAGCCTACTAGCACTCCTTCCGTGGCTCAAAATGTAGGTTAACAATTACCTAGTTCGAGAGGATCCACGATGTCGTGAGGGTGTACTGCAACCGTCACTCACGATGATTCTAAGGGGCACGCAATAAGGTGGGGGCCTTATTCCTTAGAGACCTTAGTCTCCCACAAGTTCACCTGGCGGAGTGTTGACTCCAGGGGTTATAGATGTCTACCAATCATTCAAGTCGGTGAGTGGCACCCTTGGAACACGTGGTGCATCCTGAAGGGCATGTCGCACAAAAGAAACATAAGTTGGTGAGTGGCACCCTTGGAGCACGTGGTGCATCCTGAAGGGCACGTCGCACAATAGAAACGAACGAGGTAAGTGGCACCCTTGGAGCACATAGTGCGTCCTGAAGGGCACGTCGCATCGATGATGATGGTGAGACAAACCTAAATGACCCTAATACCTTAACGCCCAAAGAAATTCTTAAAACGACTCCCCTAATTAATTGTCGCCCAGTTCAAATCTAAACCTCAGTTTAAAACATCTCTAAGATAAAAGTTTGTTTAGAAAAAGACCCTACAAAAATAAACATAAGGACGTAATCTAAAACCCTCCTAAGTAATGGTTAAAGTCTTCTTAAATTTAGGGGNTAATCCGACCCCTGAAAGTAAAAGAGATCAATCTACATAAAACCTTTAAATCAGAAATATTATGTTTGATGCATTTACACCAAAACTTGTTAAGATGGTGTTTTGCAGATACATCCCCCCCACCATCAAAGGTGAGTTTGGACAAGTGAAAGACTGTCTCATTGCGAATATCAGGTAATGAGAAGTGGAAAGCATGTTCTAGAACAGTGATTTGGGGAGCCATGGGGAATTAAATACATTCAAAACAAAGACTCATGCAAGGCCATATTATCAGTCTGAGATGCCTTCTAGTGCATATCAATATGACACAAAAGAAAAAATTGTTAAATATGGAATTATGAAAGGCTGAGAGGTGAAACATTTAATCATTAAATTTACCTCGGCCCTCCTTCTAGCGCCATTTTTTGAAGGGGGTTAAGTGACATATCGTCAACTAGAAGGTCAAATCCGAATCAGGGTTGTCTAAATAACCCAAGCCGTTTGGAATGAAATGACCTCATGGGTTTAATGGCTCCGTTGGCCAACTAAAATACTAAAACTAACAAAATAAATGAAACTTATCTAAAATCTATGATTCTAACAAATGATATATTACTTACTAATGTTTATTAAAAAGAAACTTGAATACACAAATTATTATAAACAATCTTTATATAGTTTACAAGGTTTACTTGAAATCTTCTGAAAATGAATGTTTATAATAGTGTTTCAAAATAAGATAAAGTAAGAACATAAATCTTTTTGTTTTTCTTAATGTTTAAAGATTTTAAACTAATAAATACTAAGTAAATACAATTTAAACAATCACATAGAAACAATCAAAGCTAAGTAATACAATCATCGTCTCATTCATATATACACAAATTTGAATAAAAGAAAACAATGTACTTACTAACCTCTCACTCATCATCAGTACTAAGATAAATTCATCTCTCTGTATTTGTAAGAGCTCCTCTTAACCTCTGTCAAGTGTAAACTTCTGACAAAAGAAAGCATAATACTTCCTGAAGAAATTGAAGTGTAACATCCTGCTCTAGCACACTAAGAAAACTTATTATTTGAGGACACTTGCTCGCAAGTGATCTGGAGTTTTTTGATGTTAATACATTTATACTTGATTATGATGCGCTATGATAGATGACATGATGTTTTCACTACTTGATTTAGATAGGTGCTATTGACTCAGTTTTATTCAGTGTGCAGGGTTTTGGACCTTGAGGATGTAGAGGCATCGGTGGAACCCCTTGGACTCTGGATTGAGTCAGGGAGTGTGCTATTTAGGATGATTTATTTACCGTGATATTTTTATTGATTTGATGATATGNTAATAAAGGAAACATAATAAAGGAAAGTAGGGGACATAGGGTAAAAAGAAAAAAGGAATCAACAATTAAGGACTTTCTAAAATGAACTAAATTTAGCAACTTCATTTTAGGGAAATTTATTAAAAGCATGTAAGGGGATCTAGGAACACCGAGGAGTAATTGTAGGAGCGAATTTAGGTGGGTGAGGGAAATGAGTCTTTTAATTTTTTTTTAAGGAAAATAATTTTTTGAGAAACGTGGGGGATGAGTGACACTTGGACAACAAAGAATTTTTAGAGGATTGTCATTAAAACTTAAATTAATAGTGATTTAGTGAAAGTAGGTGGGTCTCAAATTTTTATAAAAGAAGGGGAAGATGAGGAAGAAGGAGATGAACGGTTAGAGTAACGTTATGCTGTCGGATTGTGACTTGACTGATTGCTTGTGAGAAGTTGGGTTTTTCTCAACTCGGATTGGAGTGGTAGCTCAGCCTTGCGAGGCGAGCTAAGAAGCTAGACTTATCTTCTGGAAATGGTGTGGCCCCTTTGTGGCTCGGGGGGCTAAGGGGGAAGAAGAGTACCCCTAGAAATTGGCTGGGAGGTACCAGTGTAGTCTCGACGGTCGGCGAGAAGGAGCGTCACGGAGCGAGAGCGGCACGGAGCGCGTGAATGTCATCGAGGCGGGCATTAAGGAAACGGTAAGCTCATGTGTTTAGTAGAGTAGACTGCCTAGTTATTTACTTCAGCGATTATGATGTATTATCGTAGGATGTTGCTTCAGCTGTTGTAGTTCGTTTTTGTATGCTATGGTGATATTGTTCTGGAAACCTTTTGTTTGGGTAGATGTTCTGAAATGTTGGTTCTGGCGATATCGTTTGCTGGATATTTTATGGAATTAAAACTAGATCTGGCATTCCCTCTGGCACTTTTGTTGGTTTTTTTTTCTATGATTTCTAAGATCAATTGATCTGGTGTTTAGATTTGGCATTCGTCTGTATGAGAGTTGGAAAAGGTTTATTTTTATTTATCCCTCAATCTGTTGAAGAATTTGTTTTCATGGATAGTTTTCATTGGGCGTTTCTGAAATTGTTGGCATTCTGCATTCGTTTTGTGGTGTTTCAATTTGTTGGGCATTATTATACCTTGCTATGGGCATTGTATTGTTGTAGGCATGTGTAATGATGGTGGGCGTTTTAGATTTGTTTATGGGCGTTTTTTTTTTTACCTTGTTGTGGGCATTCGTATTGCTCTAGACGTGTGTAATGATGGTGGGCATTTTACATTTGTTTATGGGTGTTTTTTTTATTTGTTGTGGGAGAATTCCTCTCTGTGGGTGATTGGGGAGAAGGACCATCGAACTAACCTGTGTTTTCATTTAAAACTCAGCGAATCACACTTAAAATTTCTCTGTGTTGTTGGGGGATGGTAAATCCTGCATTTTATCTCGTGCCCAACATTTTTTTATTATTAAATCCTCTTCGTTTTAATGGCATTTACCTCGATCTGTGTGGTCTGCATTTTAATGGTTTGTGTGGTTACCTTCTCTGTGTTTTTATGTCAGAGGGGGCATTAATGTATTACAGTTGTGCTTTTAATACAGACCGGGCATCCATCTAATTCGACAGTGTGCGTTTTGGTTACAGTGTGCATCTTTTAAACAGTGTGTGTTTTTATTAGAGTGTGCGTGATTATGTATACAGTGGGTGTTGTTTAATTCAGTGTGGGAATTTATTTCAGTGGGTGTTTTATTACAGGGTGCGTGTTAATGTATTACAGTTGCGTTGTTAATATAGACTAGGCATCCATCCGATTTAAACATTTTCCCTTTGACAGAATCCTTTATGGTTATGAAAATAGTTAAATTCTAGAAGATTGTGTATTCATTACAACATTACAGACTGGTTATGAAAATGGATTTGAANAAGCAAAAAGGAATCAACAATTAAGGACTTTCTAAAATGAACTAAATTTAGCAACTTCATTTTAGGGAAATTTATTAAAAGCATGTAAGGGGATCTAGGAACACCGAGGAGTAATTTTAGGAGTGACTTTAGGTGGGTGAGGGAAATGAGTCTTTTAATTTTTTTTTAAGGAAAATAATTTTTGGAGAAACGTGGGGGATGAGTGACACTTGGACAACAAAGAATTTTTAGAGGATTGTCATTAAAACTTAAATTAATAGTGATTTAGTGAAAGTAGGTGGGTCTCAAATTTCTATAAAAGAAGGGGAAGATGAGGAAGAAGGAGATGAACGGTTAGAGTAACGTTATGCTGCCAGATTGTGGCTTGACTGATTGCTTGTGAGAAGTTGGGTTTTTCCCAGCTCGGATTGGAGTGGTAGCCCAGCCTTGCGAGGCGGGCTAAGAAGCTAGACTTATCTTCTGGCAATGGTGTGGCCCCTTTGCGGCTCGTGGGGGCTAAGGGGGAAGCAGAGTACCCCTAGCGATTGGCTGAGAGGTACCAGTGTAGTCTCGACGGTCGGCGAGCAGGAGTGGCACGGAGCGAGAGCGGCATGGAGCGTGCGAACGTCATCGAGGCGGGCCTTAAGGCAACGGTAAGCTCATGTGTTTAGTAGAGTAGACTGCCTAGTTATTTACTTCAACGATTATGATGTATTATCGTAGGATGTTGCTTCAGCTGTTGTAGTTCGTTTTTGTATGCTATGGTGATATTGTTCTGGAAACCTTTTGTTTGGGTAGATGTTCTGAAATGTTGGTTCTGGCGATATCGTTTGCTGGATATTTTATGGAATTAAAACTAGATCTGGCATTCCCTCTGGCACTTTTGTTGGTTTTTTTTTCTATGATTTCTAAGATCAATTGATCTGGTGTTTAGATTTGGCATTCGTCTGTATGAGAGTTGGAAAAGGTTTATTTTTATTTATCCCTCAATCTGTTGAAGAATTTGTTTTCATGGATAGTTTTCATTGGGCGTTTCTGAAATTGTTGGCATTCTGCATTCGTTTTGTGGTGTTTCAATTTGTTGGGCATTATTATACCTTGCTATGGGCATTGTATTGTTGTAGGCATGTGTAATGATGGTGGGCGTTTTAGATTTGTTTATGGGCGTTTTTTTTTTTACCTTGTTGTGGGCATTCGTATTGCTCTAGACGTGTGTAATGATGGTGGGCATTTTACATTTGTTTATGGGTGTTTTTTTTATTTGTTGTGGGAGAATTCCTCTCTGTGGGTGATTGGGGAGAAGGACCATCGAACTAACCTGTGTTTTCATTTAAAACTCAGCGAATCACACTTAAAATTTCTCTGTGTTGTTGGGGGATGGTAAATCCTGCATTTTATCTCGTGCCCAACATTTTTTTATTATTAAATCCTCTTCGTTTTAATGGCATTTACCTCGATCTGTGTGGTCTGCATTTTAATGGTTTGTGTGGTTACCTTCTCTGTGTTTTTATGTCAGAGGGGGCATTAATGTATTACAGTTGTGCTTTTAATACAGACCGGGCATCCATCTAATTCGACAGTGTGCGTTTTGGTTACAGTGTGCATCTTTTAAACAGTGTGTGTTTTTATTAGAGTGTGCGTGATTATGTATACAGTGGGTGTTGTTTAATTCAGTGTGGGAATTTATTTCAGTGGGTGTTTTATTACAGGGTGCGTGTTAATGTATTACAGTTGCGTTGTTAATATAGACTAGGCATCCATCCGATTTAAACATTTTCCCTTTGACAGAATCCTTTATGGTTATGAAAATAGTTAAATTCTAGAAGATTGTGTATTCATTACAACATTACAGACTGGTTATGAAAATGGATTTGAA
>JZKD02S1029623.1:52808-123098 GCA_000966675.3 Picea glauca
CGATTATGATGTATTATCGTAGGATGTTGCTTCAGCTGTTGTAGTTCGTTTTTGTATGCTATGGTGATATTGTTCTGGAAACCTTTTGTTTGGGTAGATGTTCTGAAATGTTGGTTCTGGCGATATCGTTTGCTGGATATTTTATGGAATTAAAACTAGATCTGGCATTCCCTCTGGCACTTTTGTTGGTTTTTTTTTCTATGATTTCTAAGATCAATTGATCTGGTGTTTAGATTTGGCATTCGTCTGTATGAGAGTTGGAAAAGGTTTATTTTTATTTATCCCTCAATCTGTTGAAGAATTTGTTTTCATGGATAGTTTTCATTGGGCGTTTCTGAAATTGTTGGCATTCTGCATTCGTTTTGTGGTGTTTCAATTTGTTGGGCATTATTATACCTTGCTATGGGCATTGTATTGTTGTAGGCATGTGTAATGATGGTGGGCGTTTTAGATTTGTTTATGGGCGTTTTTTTTTTTACCTTGTTGTGGGCATTCGTATTGCTCTAGACGTGTGTAATGATGGTGGGCATTTTACATTTGTTTATGGGTGTTTTTTTTATTTGTTGTGGGAGAATTCCTCTCTGTGGGTGATTGGGGAGAAGGACCATCGAACTAACCTGTGTTTTCATTTAAAACTCAGCGAATCACACTTAAAATTTCTCTGTGTTGTTGGGGGATGGTAAATCCTGCATTTTATCTCGTGCCCAACATTTTTTTATTATTAAATCCTCTTCGTTTTAATGGCATTTACCTCGATCTGTGTGGTCTGCATTTTAATGGTTTGTGTGGTTACCTTCTCTGTGTTTTTATGTCAGAGGGGGCATTAATGTATTACAGTTGTGCTTTTAATACAGACCGGGCATCCATCTAATTCGACAGTGTGCGTTTTGGTTACAGTGTGCATCTTTTAAACAGTGTGTGTTTTTATTAGAGTGTGCGTGATTATGTATACAGTGGGTGTTGTTTAATTCAGTGTGGGAATTTATTTCAGTGGGTGTTTTATTACAGGGTGCGTGTTAATGTATTACAGTTGCGTTGTTAATATAGACTAGGCATCCATCCGATTTAAACATTTTCCCTTTGACAGAATCCTTTATGGTTATGAAAATAGTTAAATTCTAGAAGATTGTGTATTCATTACAACATTACAGACTGGTTATGAAAATGGATTTGAAGAAGGACTGTTTATTCATTACCACATTGTTAAATTAAGTTAAATTAGCATGGTTAAAATTAGCATGGTCGTATTCCTTACAGCCTGGTTAAATTAGTTTGAATTAGCTGTGGTGTTGGTTAATGTATTGTAGTCCGTCGGTGTTAAATTTATAATGGTCGTGAGAGAAAGGGATTAGAATAGATTATTCTAATCATGATTCACAATATTTACATTCTAATCATAATTTCCATGTATTGCCATGTGTTCTAATCATTTACATTGCCAAGATTTACATTCTAATCATATTGCCAGGTATTCCAATTGCCATGTATTTACAAGATTATTAGGATTATTCTAATCATAATTGCCTTGTATTGTGGTCATATTGTAGTCCATCAGTGTTTTATTAAAATAGATTGACAAGCACTCATCATGATTAGAATAGATTATATCAATTCAGAGTTGGTAGCATACTCTCGTGTTTCTTGTTTATCTTCATAATTGATTCTCTTGCTAAATTATATTGGCGTAGTGGATTGATTGGTTATATCAAATTAGTTTTGGGCACAGTGGTAGGTATGATGGACTTATGCCTCGTCACTTCACCTAGAAATGTTATCTATAGTAGAACCAAGGAATGTTTAAGTCTGCACCTAGAAGCCAAGTACATGTCTACCCTTGCTCCTGGAGTTAAATAAATTTGTTTTCTTTTCACTCGCACTTATGTCGTGTCTTGATGGAATTATTTAATGTGTGTTGATTTATAGAACTTTATCGCGTAGTGATCGTCCTTGATGATGGTTGATTGGTTAGTCAGTTGCTCTAGTGCAAGTCGGGTGGGATGTAGACACCTCCATGTAGCCTAGCATGTAAGGGTGGGTGTGTGATTATTTTTGTGTGTAAGGAATCCAGTGTTGTATCAAGAGTCTTGGGCCCTTTAAAGGCATGGTTTCCACTCTTGCGACACACCTGACAGAGATTACTAGTTTCTGCCTGAGCAGTCGGCCAGTACCCTATCTGACCTTCTCTCTCTCCAGAGAAGAGGACTAAGATTAAACGCCCTACTTTCCTGTGCAGAAATAGTAAAATCTACTACCATGGATTCTTCCCTCTGTTTTCATACTATGCATAACCCAATGTGTCGTTAAATGCTTGTGGTTACCTGTTGTGCGCCTTATGTCTATGGACGTTTATTGCTTGTTGTTACTATTGTACGTCGTACATTGTCTTGTTGTGTTTGCCTTTCTTGCATCTTGTTCATAGTCGGGTTACTAGTTTATGCCTGAGCAGTTGACCAGGAGCCTTTCTGACCTTGTTTCTCTCCAGAGAAGAGGACTAATATTAAACGCCCTACTTTCCTGTGCAGAAATAGTAAAATCTACGGTTATGGATTCTTCCTTATGTCTATGTCGATTATATGCTTGCAGTTACTTGTTGTGTGCCTTATGTTCTCTTTTTGTGATCATCATGGTTGCGTCTTTTTAGTCATCGGGTGGCGACGTAGAGTCAAGTGTGTTTGTTTCCTCTTTACATGTGTGCACACACCTTAAAACAAAAAAAAAATTGCACCTGTTACAGAGTAGTTGTCGTAACGAAGGAGGTACGCTACATGAAGTAAGTGTTTCATATTCTGGAGAGAGTTTATAATGATAGAAAGACAAATAATTATATATCTTGTGACCTTGAAATGTCCAATAACTGAAAATGAAAGAAATTTCAATTCTCACGAATGTTGTTACCAACCATCTAGCATTAAATGTAAACTCAAAATACTTGAATAGATGATTAGTCACAGATATAAATTAAACCAAAAGATAATGAACCATATAAATGAAAACATGATTTATAAAATTATATGCAGAATATTCTAAAGCTAATTCAATGCAAATAAATTTTCATATTAAAAAATTATATGAAAAATAATATTAACATTCCAGAGTCTACAAAAGCACAAAAGCACAAAAGTCAAAGAGTAAATTGTTTTCTCATATAGTTTCAACAACATATGTTCATCATATCGTCCAGGAAGAACTCTTAGGAGAATGGATTTTTAAAGATTGAAAAAATTAGTATATAAATGATATCAATTAACCATTTATTGATAAAAAAGACTAAAGCTAATTTAAATCAATGCATAATCAATTATTCAAAGAATATGAAGATATTATAATGAAAATTAAACCATTTTACTCATAGGAAAAAAACCATTAAGCAACCTGGAATTCCATATTCCTCTTTGAAAATACTCGTCCATTCTCTCAAAGATTCTAACCATCCATTACTCCTTTTGAAAAGAAGAAAAGTTTACAAAATAAATACTATACAAAAGAGAAAGGATAAAAACCCCCCTCTCAATTTCTTGGATACCCTGGCTATGAAATTTCTTGTATATTTATACAATGAATCAACAATCTGGGCATCACTAATAATTTCCGCCACCTGAAATTTGCCTCATAAAGAGACAGAAATATATTTTAAATAGTGAATTTGTTTGGGAAAAGTTTCATGCGGAAGCTAAGTGGGTCCATTTGGGAGATGGATTTTCAACTATTTCTTCAAAATCCTCACGGTTTGGCTGCAATCAATCCCGCAAAATCGTGTCTCTGTTCTTGACACACTTCCAAATTTTATCTGTTGTTGCTCATAAATTTACTTGCATCAATCCAATATTATTTTTGGATCAATCATGTTGAACGTATTTAGATAATAAATCAAGCCATGATCAGATCTGTAACAAATAACTGATAATAGAAACTTGTGAAAGAAAAAAAAACCTAAATTAATAGCCTAAAAATTGTGAATAAAACAAAATCTAGAACAGTAAAATAAAAAATGAATTTAAATTAACTATAAGTTCTAAACAAACATTGTTTATAATTTCCTTTCAAATATAATCTTGAAATTTTAGAAGCTTCAAGATTATGCAGAAGAGAAAAATATTAATTTTGATTTTTTACAAAATCAAACAAATGATAGATAATTCTTTTTTTTATTATTAATTTTATTTCGAAATGAGATGCAAAATGAAAAATAAATTTAATTAATTAATATCACCAAATGATTTTATGAAAATGAGAAACCAACCAAGATGTTATTTGATGAACTATTGAACCCATTATTAAAAATAGTCAAACGTGTTAATGAGCAAAATAAAGAACACATAATCATAATTTAAACAAAAGTAAACAGTTGATAAAAATTATCGTTTTTGTTTAAATTGAGATTTCTATGCTCATTTATAAATTTTGACATATACTCTTGTAATGAATGTATCATACTATAGTGAATGTATTAAGTTTGTCTCAAAGAAATCCAAGGTATGGAACTATTTGAAAAGGTTGATTTTGTAGCTCATTACAATTATCAAGATTCTAATGGGGGCCCTTTAAATTTTGTAAACTTTTACAGGGAGTTGTTGGGGCCCAACAAGTTTCTATAGGAATACAAAGGATTGTTCAAGGATCCTAAAGGGATACCACCCAAGAGGGATGTGGAAAAAAAAATATAGTTGAAATGAGAAATTCCAGGAAAAACAAAGTGGTACTCTAGAAAGAAGGTAGAGGAGCATAGTGGTACTAAATATTTTGGGGACCAAAAGCCTCCCTAAATGGGGAGGTATGATCCCAATTGGATCATTATATTATTTTTCATCTATATCGATCCTTTTAGAGTGGAAACATTATAGGAATTGACTTGTAGGATCATTTTAGTGGCAATTCTCGGTTTGGAAAATTGGGGTATGAAAGCTTATGAAGCCATTTTGAGGTATTAAATGATGTTTTTAGGGTTTATTTTTTCTACAACTTGTTTCCACACCCTTGATGGAGTTCTACACTCTGAGACCTTTCCAACGATGCAAATCGTTCATCGATCAGAGTTCGTATGAAAAAATTACGCCTCTTGCAAGTTGACCTGTCATGTTGAACACCATGGTACAAGAGGATGCCATTTCATCCCCCATTACTCAAGCATATGGAGCTAGGCACGTGAGAAATTTCAAGAATATTCTAGAAGGTGCAAAACCCTACAACAATTTAGGGTTCAAAAAGTAGAAAATCTACTGCTACATGGCTATCGGGCTATCTTAAATACCACACCACTAGGAGGAGAAGGGGTTTCATTATTTTGCATCATATTTTGTTCCACAACTGAGAAAATCATCTAAGAGTGGTATTCTATGAGAATAACAGATAAGAAAATATTTTATATCATCCATACATAACACATGTCAAAGGAAAATCCATAGAGAGTGTTTGTTTGTTTGTACTTGCATTGTTTCTATACCAAAGAAAAGAGAGTAGAGAAACCTCACGTTCTAGTTCAGTTTTCTCTTGTATTGGTGATCCAGAATCGAATCTAGGAGTTTGATGGGGCTTAGAAAGGCCTAAAAATAAAATTTATCAGAATGGATTCAAAACAGACGTGTGCGTAGGCCTCGTCGATACAAACCCAACGCAACTTTAATGGGATCAAACATACATTGTATGTTCAAGTTATGGCGATCTGTTCATTTTGCCAAACTTGCAAACAACATGCTAATTGTATAGTCCCTACAATGTCACGTGGCAGCTGACTGTACAAGCCATACGATCGAGAAATTGATGTTGTAGGCACAGTTGGCAAGTTGAATGGGCATACATATGTCGACGTGGACAGGACAGGTGGACCAACCAGGAGGTGACATGTATCACCACTGCAAGGGTGACATGTGGCACATACGTACAGAGACACATGGTAGGGTAAGGTGATGACAGGGTAGCTAGGAGGAAGATTTGGTCCAATCAATGCTTGACACATGGCATGTCCATATGGGTGAAGTGGCACATCCATATGACACATGGTACATCTGTACAGAGACACGTGGAATGGTACAGTCAATTGACAGAGTAGATGATGTGGTAGATATGGTCCAATTGAAGTTTAACATGTGTCATGTTTTCGGAAACTAGCATGGTGCCACGTGGCCTAGACGTGGGCTTCCACATCTCACCCTTTGAATGGTTCATGGTTTTCAAAATATTGTGGAGCTTGACGGATTTGACCGCTTAACCTCTTGTATGGGCGTGTGACTTGGCAGGGTCAGGTTGGACAGCCTACCTGTGCCTTGGTTCTTAACCTAATGTGTAATCATATATATTTAAGTTTTCTTATGGTATATGCGGGCGGAGGTAAGGGGTTGGGGCCTAGACCTAGCTCTAGGTCGTGAGTCTAGTCATATGCCTGAATGTTATGGATAGCGCATAGTTATTAAGTGGATAGCGCATGATCCTACCATCCCTTAAGTCTAGCCACCCGTCACCATATGATCTGAAGCCTAACCACCAAGAGGGTCGATCGAAGGGGGGCCTTATCCTATCTGATCGGGCCCAGGTCCTATTGTGAAGCAACATGCAACCAGAGATTGCGAGAAAGGGGCCAGCACACAACCCCTAGGTGGTTGGAGATTTTCCACATGTAGCCATATGACCCTGTGCACGTGCCAAGACAGCGGGGCTTATCACTTAATTTGTGAACAAAATGGATTTTTCACTTTATATTACTGATTTTATTGTTTTTTATCAACATAATTGAGAGATTTTGGTCATTATTGGGATATATTGGGTCCTTTTTGAGGCCATATCTTGGGGCAAGTTGGAAGATGATTACCAACTTTAGATCTATATAAACCAGGCTTTCTTGAGGCCATAGGAGGAGATTCAAAGAAGGTTTATGCTAAATATTTTCCAAGCCAAAGCCATTTTTATGCAGGGTATTTGTTGAGGAACTCATCTTTGCAGGCCATTTATGGGAGCTCTGATCATCTAATATGAGTGTTGTTTCTTCTGTTGGGTTCTAGAGATCTAGTAGAACAAGACCAAATCAATTTTGTAACATTTTGGAACTCTTGTGATGTACTTATTGAGATTTGAACATAAATAAGAATGCCTCATCCAGTGAGACAAAGGCCCAGAGATGTAGGCGATATTGTCAAACTCCGTTATCACATTTGTGTTATGGTTTGTTGGTGTCTTATGCTCAATTTTAGTTCTGTACATATTCATGTGGCTGCAATATTTCTTCTATAAATTCTTCCTCTTTCTTTAAGCTTCCTAATCGGTTAATCAATACATGCATAGTAACTCAACCATAGTCGTGTAAAAGATATTTTTGGATCAACTAGTTTCAGAGCTAGTTGACATTTGGAATTGAGCTTTGTATGTTAACTAGGGAAAAGCTACTTCATGGTGAAGGTGAGCTTGTTTAAGAGAATCCATTGATTGGATTGAGAAATAGAACTTCTCACAGTGAGAATATGGCATCGGAAGAGGGACTTTCTCAGGATGAGAAAGAGTTTCAAAAACATTTATTTGCCAGGCCGGAGATGATGAAGGTTGTGTACGAGGATTACTTGAAACGAAAAAGATCAAATATATGTGAATATTCAAAGAGAAAAAGTGAATAAGGAGAGTATCCTCCTAGGATTCCTCCTTCACCTCCATCATCACCACATTTTTCTCCTTCATCTTCAAGTTCAAGTTCTAAATCCAATGCAAAGAAACATGTTCATAAACATAAGAATGCAATTCCTTTATTAAAGCTTGAGGTTAAATTTGAATTACCCATATATGATGGTGAATTAAATGTAGAGAGACTCGACAATTGGGTCAGATAGATGGAGGTCTATTTCAGTGTGCAACAGATCAAGGATGATGCCACACAAATCAAGTTGGCATCATTGAGACTTACAGGCACAACACTCATCTGGTGGCAAATCAAGTTGAAAAATGTAATAGAACAAGTGGGTAATGTATTTCCATCATGGAAAAGTTTCATTTCTGCACTTAGGAAGAAATTATATCGTTTGGGTTATAAAGAGAAAGAATTAATTGAATGGAAAGTTTAAAATTAACAAAAGGAAAAACAATGAAAGAATACATAGATGGATTTCATAGAATGGAATTGATGTTAGATATTCCCTTACATACCTAAGAAACTCTTATGTAGTATATAGGAGGTTTACATGCACATATTAGAAACATTGTATTAATGTTTGGACCAACTGATCTTGATGAGGTTTATGTTCAAACGACATACATTGAATTAAGGAAAACAGGTGTTGTTGTAGATAGGGAAATCGTCTTCAAGGAAAGAGGACATGAGGAAGTGGCATGGAAATAAGTCAAATTCCATGGAGAGAAAGGAAGAGAGGCCCTCTTCCAAGCATTGCAAGAAAGAAGGACATGATGAGGACCATTGTTGGTAGTTGCATCCTGAAAAGAGGCCAAAGCAGTTCACAGAAAAGAAAGGGAGGCAAACAGTTGCAGCAAAAAAACAACCCATAGACTTGGGATCATATTCCGGTGACGAATCTAAGGTCTCATTGGTTGGTATGACAGGTAAAATTGGTGAAGGAATTGATTGTAGAAGTAACGTGTTTCACATAAGGGTCATCATGAGACACACTAAGGTTGATACATTAATCAATAATGGATCTCAATCAAACTTAATATCAGAGGAATTGGTTAAGCAATTGGGATTAAAAACACAGATACATCATAAGCCATACAGACCTAAATGGATAAGCAACAATCATCAAATGCACATAACCAAAAAATGCACAATAAAATTTGTTATTTCATCTAACTATGTGGACAAGGTAACATGTAACGTAGTGCCACTAAGTGAATTTGGAATGGTCTTAGGTAGTCCATACTTATATGATCGTAAAGCAATATTCTACAGGACAAAGAATAAATATCAATTAACCAAAGAAGGTCAAGAATATGTGGTTCATGCTCATCATGTAAAGGAAAATAAAACTCTTCAAACAATGGAACAATTAAAGAAAGCATTTCAAGCAAGAAAACCTATAATTGTTTCAAATCAAGTAATTGATCTTAAGAGAGAACATGAGATGATTGTAGAATGAAAAATCAATCACAGTTTGCTTCAAGATAAGCTTATGTCATGCAAATATTACAAGCATATCATCTCATTTGCAATTGTAGTTTTGATACTATAATTAGTAATGTTGTCTACATGGATGATAGTGGCTTAAGTAAGATGTGATAGGGTTCAAATGGCTAACAATATGCTACCAGTTGTTATGATTATGTTACAGTTGACCTTCATGAGACAGGTACACATGACAGAGTTCAAAGACAGGGATAAAGTTGGGTGGCCTATATCGAGAGTGATGACTGGTCAATAACCTTTTGAGGACCAAAAGGTCCTTTAGTGGGGAGGTGTGATCCAATATTAGCTCCAAGAGCTTAATGGGGCTAAAAAAGGCCTAATTTTTTTTTTTCTAAGAATGGATTCAAAATGGTCTTGTGCATAGGCCTCATTGATACGAGCCCAACACAACTTGAATCAATAGAAACAAATGTCATATTATCAAATTATGGTGGTTTGTTCCTTTTGCCAAACATGCAAAAAAAATGCTAACTGTATAGTCAGTACAGTGCCATGTGGCAACTGACTGTACAGGTTGTACGATCGTACAACTATCATGGTAGGCATAGTTGGAAAGATTAATGGTCGTATGGATGATGATGTGGATAGGATAGGTGGACCAACCGAAAGATGAGACATGTCACCACCGCGAGGGTGACATGTGCAACTTTCGTACGGTGACATGTGGCATGCCCATACGATGACAAATGGAAGGGTACTATGTTGGTAGGGTAGGTAGGTGGCAGAGCTGGTCCAATCATTTCTTGACACGTGGAACATTCATATGGCTAACATGGCACATCCGTATGACACATGGTACATCCGTATAACAACACGCGGCAAGGTACAGTCTGTTGACAAGGAAGATGATGTGGCAGAGCTAGTCCAATTAGCGTTCAACACATCTCATGTTTTCGGGAAGTGGTGTGGTGCCATGTGGCCCAGATGTGGTCTACCATGTGACATCCTTTGATTGTTTTATGGCTTGCAAAATTTTATGGAGCTTACTATATTCGACCGCTTGACCTCTCATATGGGCGTGTGACTTGGTAGGGTTGTCTTGGCCAGCTCGCCCATGCTTTGGTTATTAACCTAATGTGTAACCATATATATTTAAGTTTTCTTGTGGTATATGCGGGTGAAGGTAAGGGGCTGGGGCCTATCCCCAACCTTGGGTCACGAGTTTATTCATATGCCCAAATGTTATGGATAACGCACAATTATTAGGTGGATAGTTCCTGATCCTACTAGCCCTTAAGTCTAGCCACCCATCACCATATGATTCAGAGTCTAACCACCAAGAGGGCTTAACATTGAGGGGGCTTATCACACCCAATCGGGCCCAGGTCCTATTTTGAAGCGCCATGTGACCATAGATTGCGGGAAAGCGGTGAGTGCATAACCCCTAGGTGGTTGATGCTTTTCCACATGTAGCCATATGACCCTGTATTAAGTGCGTGTTCTAGGACATAGGGTCTTAGCCCTTAATTTGTGCAAAAAAAGCATTTTTCACTTTATATTAGTGATTTTATTTGTTTTTCTCAACATAATTGAGAGATTTTGCTCATTATTAAGAGATATTGGGCCCTTTTTCAAGCCAGATATTGTGGGGAAGTTGGGATATGGTTACCAACTTCATATCTATATAAACCAAGACTTCTTGAGGCCATAAGAGGATATTCATAGCAGGTTTATGCTGAAGATTTTCCAAGACAAAGACATTTTTATACAGGGAATTTGTTGAGGAGCACACCTTTACGAGCCATTTCTGGGAGCTCCCGTCATCCAATTTGAGTGTTGTTTATTTTGCTGAGTTCTAGAGATCTGGTAGAACAAGACCAGATCTGTTTTGCAACCTTTTGGCACTATTGTGATGTACTTATTGAGATTTGAACATAAATAATAAAGCCTCACCCATTGAGACAAAGGCCCGAAGATGTAGGAAAGATTGTCAAACTCTGTTATCACATTGTTTTTATGGTTTTCTATTGTATTATGCTTCATTTTAGTTCTATACATGTTCATATGGATGTTATATTTCTTCTATAACTTCTTCCTCTTTCTTTAAGCTTCCTAATTGGTTAATGAATACATGCATAATAACTCAACCATAGCCGTGTACAAGATCTTTTCAGATCAATTGGGTTTCCCAAATATTATCTTGTGTTTATTTGTATAAGAAAAATGAGTAACTAAATATTCTAAAAAATTACAGAAAAAACAACCTTAACAATAAAGATTTCAGTTATTTATCAAATCTATTGTGACAAATTATCCAGTAAAATACCCAATACAATTTATAGATCACTACCACAAAAAGGAAATATAAATTTGAATCACTATTCTATTTGAGAATAAAAATAAAAACCCCCGAATCACACTTCCTTCGTAAAGTGGAACCTTTAAAGAATATTTTAGATTGTTTCTATTCATACCTTCATTTTGGAAATCTTTGAAAAATGGACCCTAAAAATTATATTTTAAAAGTTTTCTCACCAATTTGTGATTTTCAAATATTTTAAAAGTTTTCATTGGGATTTTCAAAGGAATAATAGAAAATATTTTGACACTAAAAGGAATCTCCATTGTTTTTCCGTAACTTGTCACTCTAAGTTCTATTTTGCATGTTCTTAGGATAGTTGGAAATACTTTGACTATATATACAACTTTTCTTTATACACATTTCATGATTGTTATCATATGGTTTCATATAGTAACTGTAATATATATCAAATTATTCCTTTTTGTTCTTTTGCTAATATGAAAGAATGTCTTTGTAATGGTCAAAAGTGGATCACATAAACATTGTAATAATCAAAAGTGGATCACATAAACATTGTATGACTCTTCAATATATTTCTAGCCATTCAAAGATATATATATATTTATTGGAATATGGGAGAAAAGTTATGGAAAAATTATTAAACTATTGTTTTTATGTTTCGGAAAAATTATTGAATTATTCTTTTATTATGAATTTTGTTTTCTAAAAATTGAAGTAAATCCATGTAAAATCACTATTAAATTATATATAAAAAAATGTACATACCTAAGATTTGTTTCTAATGTTTTTGTTTTAAATCCAAAATGGAGTTTGAGGTAAATTATGAAAAATCATAATCAAGATAAACATTCTATTGTTATTAGAGTGGAAGGGAAAATATAAAAGATAAACATTCTATTGTTATTAGAGTGAAAGGGAAAATATAAAAGAGGAGGCCACTACATTAATTCATTGTGTTTTTTTATGGAGATAGGTTAATTAGGTTACATTCATTAGGGTTTATAAAAAATTTAATAAAGGAAATTAAGTGAACATGTTTTAAATTGCATTTGGTGTACTAATTAACATAAGTGATGGAAATGAAGTATGAAAGAAATGGAAAGATATTATTGAAAATAATATTTTTGTAGGTTTTAAATATAATTGGGTAGGTTTTAAATACAATTGGGATAAATATGAGAGTTGTGATAGGAATTCAAGAAAGTGTTAGACCTCTTAAATGAATGTACACATCTAACTGAATCTCTTTGCAAAAGGAATCGATACCCAATCTCCAAAACAATGAAATATGTAACACTAAATCCACCATAGGTATTAGACAAAATCCCACAATGGAATATGGAATATCAACATTATCAAGGAATAATATGGAATAATCATCAATATTCATGGAACATGTCATCAAAAAACCAATATTCAACAATATATTATATGATACCAACAACTACTACAAATTGGAGAAGTTGCAAGAACAATATATGGAATCAAAGGAAATAAAACTATGCAAAAAGCAACCATCAAGGATTATGACAAAATAGAATTAACATTGGATGGATGAATTATCATTAATGGAAAGAAGAAATTAGGAAAATAAGAAAGTCATGCTACTTGGTTTCATCACATGCAAATCCTTTAACTAAAAATATTTGACAACAAATATTTCGAAGGATGATACTATGGTATGATGTCAAAGGGGAATATATGGGGTTAAGTGCATTTGATATGACCAAAAGGGGGTAGTATATGGGGTTAAAGTCATATGATATGGCCTAAAGGGAAAGATATTTCGGGTTAAATTTAGATGTAATGGGTAAATGTATATGTGATAGCGACAAACCTAATAATAAAGGGGCCATCTATTGAATATGTGAATAGGTATATATAGTTATAATGGCATATATAGATATAACAACTAATCATCACTTCTCAAAATTGTGTCACAAGGAATTCATTTGAGTCGCCCCTTGGCATGTTTCATGCCCAAGGTGACCCCAATTCACCCAATATATGAATAGATCTCATCTTCAAGTGTGTCCAACATCCTCCTTTCCTGATATTCTATAGTTTGATTCCTAGTGAGAGGGCACATGCATGGGATTGTTTCCCCAAGTCTTATAGTAAGTCTCTCAAAGATGTATTTCAGAATTCTAAAATCTTTCTAAATTATAGTAATTTTTGAGAGAAGTAGGGAGAGGTGAATGAAATTGACAGTTCAATGACCTCTAGGCACTACCACAAGGATGAAGGGACCAAAGATAAGATAGCTTATCTTGTAACATCCTTCTTTGGTGCACTGAGAAAACTTATTCTTTGAGGACACTTGCTCGCAAGTGATCCAGATTTTTATGATATTAAAACATTTATGCTTGATTATGATGCGATATGATAGATGACATGATGTTTTACTGCTTTGACATAGACAAGTTCTATTGACTCGGTTTTTCTAAGTGTGCAAGGTTTTGGACCCTAAGAATGTAGAGGCATTGACGAAACCCCTTGGACTCTGGATTGAGTCAGGGAGTGTGTTATTGGGGTTTGATTGTTTTACTGTGATTTTAGTACATTTGATCTGATGATATGATGTGGACATGTTCTGACATGATTGTTGATGATGCAGGTTGACGATAGCTTACTGACTAGACTCGCATATGGAGTAAAGGGGCCACACACGACTACCATAGAGGTTAAGGGAGAGGTGTGGAAAAAATCCCTACCACGACCTACTAGCACTCTCACCATGGCTCAAACTGTAGGTTAATGATTATCTAGTTTGAGAGGATCCACGATGTCATGAGGGCAGACTGCGACAGTCACTCGCGATGATTCTAAGGGGCATGCAATAAGGCAGGGGCCTTATTCCTTAGAAGCCCTTAGTCTCCCACAAGTTCACCTGGCGGAGTGTTGATTCCAGGGGTTATTGATGTCTACCAATTAGTCAAGAAGCAAGTGGCACCCTTGGAGCACATGGTGCATCCTGAAGGGCATGTTGCGCAAAGGAAACACTAGAGGCAAGTGACACCCTTGGAGCATGTGGTGCATCCTGAAGGGCACGTCGCGTTGATGTTGATGAAAGAAAAAACCTAGATGGCCCTAAGACACTTAACACATTAAGAAAGTCTTAAACAACTTCCCTAATTAAATGTCTCCCAGTTCAGAATCTAAGTCCTAAGTCTAAAACTTCTCTAGGGTAAAATTTTGTCTAACCTTAAGAAAATGACCCTGTAAAAACAAAAATAAAAAATTAAACTAAAAACCACTTAAGCAATAGTTTTAGTCTTCATAAAATTTTTGGGGTAAAATGAAAAGAGTAAGAATTTAATTAAAATCAGTGGATTTAAAATTGTAAAGAAGAAATAAATTATTTAACTTGTGAACGTGTAAAAAGATATTAATTTAATAATAAAAGGAAAAGAGTAAACAACGCAAATGCCATTTTGGCTCTAATAAAAAGGCGAAAGAATGGAATAATAAAAATTAGGAAACTAAGGAATGGCGGAAACATAATAAAGGAAAGAAGGGAACTTATGGTAAAAAGTGAGGTCAACTTAGTAAAGAATCTGCAATAAAGAACCTTCTAAATTGAACTAAATTAACAACATCCTTTTAGGGAAGGTATTTAAACCTGTAAGGGAATCTAGGGACACCTAGGAGTAAATTTAGGAACAACTGTAGGTGGGTGAGGGAAATGAGACAATTAATAAATTAAAGAAAATAAATTTTGGAGGAAAGTGGTTGATGAATGACACTTGTACGATGGAGAATTTTTAGAAGATTCTCATTCAAACTTAAATTAAAAGAGATTTAAGGAAAGTTGGGAAGTTCTAAAACTTTATAAAAGAGAGGAAGGAGGAAGCAGTGGGGGATTGGTTTTTAGCGTAACGTTACGCTGCCGGATTTGTGACTTGATTGATTACTTATGGGGAGTTGGGATTTCCCATCTCGGATAGGAGTGGTATCTCTGCCTTGTGAGGTGAGCTGGGAGATAGACGTACCATCTAGATAATGTGTGGCCCCTTTGTGACTCGGGGGGCTAAGGGGGAAGCAGAGTACCCCTAGCGTTGGCTGGGAGGTACCAGTGAGGTCTCGAAAGTGGNCGTGAGTCTAGTCATATGCCTGAATGTTATGGATAGCGCATAGTTATTAAGTGGATAGCGCATGATCCTACCATCCCTTAAGTCTAGCCACCCGTCACCATATGATCTGAATCCTAACCACCAAGAGGGTCGATCGAAGGGGGGGCCTATCCTATCTGATCAGGCCCAGGTCCTATTGTGAAGCAACATGCAACCAGAGATTGCGAGAAAGGGGCCAACACACAACCCCTAGGTGGTTGGAGATTTGCCACATGTAGCCGTATGACCCTGTGCACGTGCCAAGAAAGCGGGGCTTAGCACTTAATTTGTGAACAAAATGGGTTTTTCACTTTATATTACTGATTTTATTGGTTTTTATCAACATAATTGAGAGATTTTGGTCATTATTGGGATATATTGGGTCCTTTTTGAGGCCATATCTTGGGGGAAGTTGGAAGATGATTACCAACTTTAGATCTATATAAACCAGGCTTTCTTGAGGCCATAGGAGGAGATTCAAAGAAGGTTTATGCTAAATATTTTCCAATCCAAATCCATTTTTATGCAGGGTATTTGTTGAGGAACTCATCTTTGCGGGCCATTTATGGGAGCTCTGATCATCTAATATGAGTGTTGTTTTTTCTATTGGGTTCTAGAGATCTAGTAGAACAAGACCAAATCAATTTTGTAACATTTTGGAACTCTTGTGATGTACTTATTGAGATTTGAACATAAATAAGAATGCCTCATCCACTGAGACAAAGGCCCAGAGATGTATGCGATATTGTCAAACTCCGTTATCACATTTTTGTTATGGTTTGTTGGTGTCTTATGCTCAATTTTAGTTCTGTACATATTCATGTGGCTGCAATATTTCTTCTATAACTTCTTCCTCTTTCTTTAAGCTTCCTAATCGGTTAATCAATACATGCATAGTAACTCATCCATAGTCGTGTAAAAGATATTTTTGGATCAACTAGTTTCAGAGCTAGTTGACATTTGGAATTGAGCTTTGTATGTTAACTAGGGAAAAGCTACTTCATGGTGAAGGTGATCTTTTTTAAGATAATCCATTGATTGGATTGAGAAATAGAACTTCTCACAGCGAGAATATGGCATCAGAAGAGGGACTTTCTCAGGATGAGAAAGAGTTTCAAAAACATTTATTTTCCAGGCCGGAGATGATGAAGGTTTTGTACAAGGATTACTTGAAACGAAAAATATCAAATATATGTGAATATTCAAAGGGAAAAAGTGAAGAAGGAGAGTATCCTCCTAGGATTCCTCCTTCACCTCCATCATCACCACATTTTTCTCCTTCATCTTCAAGTTCAAGTTCTAAATCCAATGCAAAGAAACATGTTCATAAACATAAGAATGCAATTCCTTTATTAAAGCTTGAGGTTAAATTTGAATTACCCATATATGATGGTGAATTAAATGTAGAGAGACTCGACAATTGGGTCAGATAGATGGAGGTCTATTTCAGTGTGCAACAGATCAAGGATGATGCCACACAAATCAAGTTGGCATCATTGAGACTTACAGGCACAACACTCATCTGGTGGCAAATCAAGTTGAAAAATGTAATAGAACAAGTGGGTAATGTATTTCCATCATGGAAAAGTTTCATTTCTGCACTTAGGAAGAAATTATATCGTTTGGGTTATAAAGAGAAAGAATTAATTGAATGGAAAGTTTAAAATTAACAAAAGGAAAAACAATGAAAGAATACATAGATGGATTTCATAGAATGGAATTGATGTTAGATATTCCCTTACATACCTAAGAAACTCTTATGTAGTATATAGGAGGTTTACATGCACATATTAGAAACATTGTATTAATGTTTGGACCAACTGATCTTGATGAGGTTTATGTTCAAACGACATACATTGAATTAAGGAAAACAGGTGTTGTTGTAGATAGGGAAATCGTCTTCAAGGAAAGAGGACATGAGGAAGTGGCATGGAAATAAGTCAAATTCCATGGAGAGAAAGGAAGAGAGGCCCTCTTCCAAGCATTGCAAGAAAGAAGGACATGATGAGGACCATTGTTGGTAGTTGCATCCTGAAAAGAGGCCAAAGCAGTTCACAGAAAAGAAAGGGAGGCAAACAGTTGCAGCAAAAAAACAACCCATAGACTTGGGATCATATTCCGGTGACGAATCTAAGGTCTCATTGGTTGGTATGACAGGTAAAATTGGTGAAGGAATTGATTGTAGAAGTAACGTGTTTCACATAAGGGTCATCATGAGACACACTAAGGTTGATACATTAATCAATAATGGATCTCAATCAAACTTAATATCAGAGGAATTGGTTAAGCAATTGGGATTAAAAACACAGATACATCATAAGCCATACAGACCTAAATGGATAAGCAACAATCATCAAATGCACATAACCAAAAAATGCACAATAAAATTTGTTATTTCATCTAACTATGTGGACAAGGTAACATGTAACGTAGTGCCACTAAGTGAATTTGGAATGGTCTTAGGTAGTCCATACTTATATGATCGTAAAGCAATATTCTACAGGACAAAGAATAAATATCAATTAACCAAAGAAGGTCAAGAATATGTGGTTCATGCTCATCATGTAAAGGAAAATAAAACTCTTCAAACAATGGAACAATTAAAGAAAGCATTTCAAGCAAGAAAACCTATAATTGTTTCAAATCAAGTAATTGATCTTAAGAGAGAACATGAGATGATTGTAGAATGAAAAATCAATCACAGTTTGCTTCAAGATAAGCTTATGTCATGCAAATATTACAAGCATATCATCTCATTTGCAATTGTAGTTTTGATACTATAATTAGTAATGTTGTCTACATGGATGATAGTGGCTTAAGTAAGATGTGATAGGGTTCAAATGGCTAACAATATGCTACCAGTTGTTATGATTATGTTACAGTTGACCTTCATGAGACAGGTACACATGACAGAGTTCAAAGACAGGGATAAAGTTGGGTGGCCTATATCGAGAGTGATGACTGGTCAATAACCTTTTGAGGACCAAAAGGTCCTTTAGTGGGGAGGTGTGATCCAATATTAGCTCCAAGAGCTTAATGGGGCTAAAAAAGGCCTAATTTTTTTTTTTCTAAGAATGGATTCAAAATGGTCTTGTGCATAGGCCTCATTGATACGAGCCCAACACAACTTGAATCAATAGAAACAAATGTCATATTATCAAATTATGGTGGTTTGTTCCTTTTGCCAAACATGCAAAAAAAATGCTAACTGTATAGTCAGTACAGTGCCATGTGGCAACTGACTGTACAGGTTGTACGATCGTACAACTATCATGGTAGGCATAGTTGGAAAGATTAATGGTCGTATGGATGATGATGTGGATAGGATAGGTGGACCAACCGAAAGATGAGACATGTCACCACCGCGAGGGTGACATGTGCAACTTTCGTACGGTGACATGTGGCATGCCCATACGATGACAAATGGAAGGGTACTATGTTGGTAGGGTAGGTAGGTGGCAGAGCTGGTCCAATCATTTCTTGACACGTGGAACATTCATATGGCTAACATGGCACATCCGTATGACACATGGTACATCCGTATAACAACACGCGGCAAGGTACAGTCTGTTGACAAGGAAGATGATGTGGCAGAGCTAGTCCAATTAGCGTTCAACACATCTCATGTTTTCGGGAAGTGGTGTGGTGCCATGTGGCCCAGATGTGGTCTACCATGTGACATCCTTTGATTGTTTTATGGCTTGCAAAATTTTATGGAGCTTACTATATTCGACCGCTTGACCTCTCATATGGGCGTGTGACTTGGTAGGGTTGTCTTGGCCAGCTCGCCCATGCTTTGGTTATTAACCTAATGTGTAACCATATATATTTAAGTTTTCTTGTGGTATATGCGGGTGAAGGTAAGGGGCTGGGGCCTATCCCCAACCTTGGGTCACGAGTTTATTCATATGCCCAAATGTTATGGATAACGCACAATTATTAGGTGGATAGTTCCTGATCCTACTAGCCCTTAAGTCTAGCCACCCATCACCATATGATTCAGAGTCTAACCACCAAGAGGGCTTAACATTGAGGGGGCTTATCACACCCAATCGGGCCCAGGTCCTATTTTGAAGCGCCATGTGACCATAGATTGCGGGAAAGCGGTGAGTGCATAACCCCTAGGTGGTTGATGCTTTTCCACATGTAGCCATATGACCCTGTATTAAGTGCGTGTTCTAGGACATAGGGTCTTAGCCCTTAATTTGTGCAAAAAAAGCATTTTTCACTTTATATTAGTGATTTTATTTGTTTTTCTCAACATAATTGAGAGATTTTGCTCATTATTAAGAGATATTGGGCCCTTTTTCAAGCCAGATATTGTGGGGAAGTTGGGATATGGTTACCAACTTCATATCTATATAAACCAAGACTTCTTGAGGCCATAAGAGGATATTCATAGCAGGTTTATGCTGAAGATTTTCCAAGACAAAGACATTTTTATACAGGGAATTTGTTGAGGAGCACACCTTTACGAGCCATTTCTGGGAGCTCCCGTCATCCAATTTGAGTGTTGTTTATTTTGCTGAGTTCTAGAGATCTGGTAGAACAAGACCAGATCTGTTTTGCAACCTTTTGGCACTATTGTGATGTACTTATTGAGATTTGAACATAAATAATAAAGCCTCACCCATTGAGACAAAGGCCCGAAGATGTAGGAAAGATTGTCAAACTCTGTTATCACATTGTTTTTATGGTTTTCTATTGTATTATGCTTCATTTTAGTTCTATACATGTTCATATGGATGTTATATTTCTTCTATAACTTCTTCCTCTTTCTTTAAGCTTCCTAATTGGTTAATGAATACATGCATAATAACTCAACCATAGCCGTGTACAAGATCTTTTCAGATCAATTGGGTTTCCCAAATATTATCTTGTGTTTATTTGTATAAGAAAAATGAGTAACTAAATATTCTAAAAAATTACAGAAAAAACAACCTTAACAATAAAGATTTCAGTTATTTATCAAATCTATTGTGACAAATTATCCAGTAAAATACCCAATACAATTTATAGATCACTACCACAAAAAGGAAATATAAATTTGAATCACTATTCTATTTGAGAATAAAAATAAAAACCCCCGAATCACACTTCCTTCGTAAAGTGGAACCTTTAAAGAATATTTTAGATTGTTTCTATTCATACCTTCATTTTGGAAATCTTTGAAAAATGGACCCTAAAAATTATATTTTAAAAGTTTTCTCACCAATTTGTGATTTTCAAATATTTTAAAAGTTTTCATTGGGATTTTCAAAGGAATAATAGAAAATATTTTGACACTAAAAGGAATCTCCATTGTTTTTCCGTAACTTGTCACTCTAAGTTCTATTTTGCATGTTCTTAGGATAGTTGGAAATACTTTGACTATATATACAACTTTTCTTTATACACATTTCATGATTGTTATCATATGGTTTCATATAGTAACTGTAATATATATCAAATTATTCCTTTTTGTTCTTTTGCTAATATGAAAGAATGTCTTTGTAATGGTCAAAAGTGGATCACATAAACATTGTAATAATCAAAAGTGGATCACATAAACATTGTATGACTCTTCAATATATTTCTAGCCATTCAAAGATATATATATATTTATTGGAATATGGGAGAAAAGTTATGGAAAAATTATTAAACTATTGTTTTTATGTTTCGGAAAAATTATTGAATTATTCTTTTATTATGAATTTTGTTTTCTAAAAATTGAAGTAAATCCATGTAAAATCACTATTAAATTATATATAAAAAAATGTACATACCTAAGATTTGTTTCTAATGTTTTTGTTTTAAATCCAAAATGGAGTTTGAGGTAAATTATGAAAAATCATAATCAAGATAAACATTCTATTGTTATTAGAGTGGAAGGGAAAATATAAAAGATAAACATTCTATTGTTATTAGAGTGAAAGGGAAAATATAAAAGAGGAGGCCACTACATTAATTCATTGTGTTTTTTTATGGAGATAGGTTAATTAGGTTACATTCATTAGGGTTTATAAAAAATTTAATAAAGGAAATTAAGTGAACATGTTTTAAATTGCATTTGGTGTACTAATTAACATAAGTGATGGAAATGAAGTATGAAAGAAATGGAAAGATATTATTGAAAATAATATTTTTGTAGGTTTTAAATATAATTGGGTAGGTTTTAAATACAATTGGGATAAATATGAGAGTTGTGATAGGAATTCAAGAAAGTGTTAGACCTCTTAAATGAATGTACACATCTAACTGAATCTCTTTGCAAAAGGAATCGATACCCAATCTCCAAAACAATGAAATATGTAACACTAAATCCACCATAGGTATTAGACAAAATCCCACAATGGAATATGGAATATCAACATTATCAAGGAATAATATGGAATAATCATCAATATTCATGGAACATGTCATCAAAAAACCAATATTCAACAATATATTATATGATACCAACAACTACTACAAATTGGAGAAGTTGCAAGAACAATATATGGAATCAAAGGAAATAAAACTATGCAAAAAGCAACCATCAAGGATTATGACAAAATAGAATTAACATTGGATGGATGAATTATCATTAATGGAAAGAAGAAATTAGGAAAATAAGAAAGTCATGCTACTTGGTTTCATCACATGCAAATCCTTTAACTAAAAATATTTGACAACAAATATTTCGAAGGATGATACTATGGTATGATGTCAAAGGGGAATATATGGGGTTAAGTGCATTTGATATGACCAAAAGGGGGTAGTATATGGGGTTAAAGTCATATGATATGGCCTAAAGGGAAAGATATTTCGGGTTAAATTTAGATGTAATGGGTAAATGTATATGTGATAGCGACAAACCTAATAATAAAGGGGCCATCTATTGAATATGTGAATAGGTATATATAGTTATAATGGCATATATAGATATAACAACTAATCATCACTTCTCAAAATTGTGTCACAAGGAATTCATTTGAGTCGCCCCTTGGCATGTTTCATGCCCAAGGTGACCCCAATTCACCCAATATATGAATAGATCTCATCTTCAAGTGTGTCCAACATCCTCCTTTCCTGATATTCTATAGTTTGATTCCTAGTGAGAGGGCACATGCATGGGATTGTTTCCCCAAGTCTTATAGTAAGTCTCTCAAAGATGTATTTCAGAATTCTAAAATCTTTCTAAATTATAGTAATTTTTGAGAGAAGTAGGGAGAGGTGAATGAAATTGACAGTTCAATGACCTCTAGGCACTACCACAAGGATGAAGGGACCAAAGATAAGATAGCTTATCTTGTAACATCCTTCTTTGGTGCACTGAGAAAACTTATTCTTTGAGGACACTTGCTCGCAAGTGATCCAGATTTTTATGATATTAAAACATTTATGCTTGATTATGATGCGATATGATAGATGACATGATGTTTTACTGCTTTGACATAGACAAGTTCTATTGACTCGGTTTTTCTAAGTGTGCAAGGTTTTGGACCCTAAGAATGTAGAGGCATTGACGAAACCCCTTGGACTCTGGATTGAGTCAGGGAGTGTGTTATTGGGGTTTGATTGTTTTACTGTGATTTTAGTACATTTGATCTGATGATATGATGTGGACATGTTCTGACATGATTGTTGATGATGCAGGTTGACGATAGCTTACTGACTAGACTCGCATATGGAGTAAAGGGGCCACACACGACTACCATAGAGGTTAAGGGAGAGGTGTGGAAAAAATCCCTACCACGACCTACTAGCACTCTCACCATGGCTCAAACTGTAGGTTAATGATTATCTAGTTTGAGAGGATCCACGATGTCATGAGGGCAGACTGCGACAGTCACTCGCGATGATTCTAAGGGGCATGCAATAAGGCAGGGGCCTTATTCCTTAGAAGCCCTTAGTCTCCCACAAGTTCACCTGGCGGAGTGTTGATTCCAGGGGTTATTGATGTCTACCAATTAGTCAAGAAGCAAGTGGCACCCTTGGAGCACATGGTGCATCCTGAAGGGCATGTTGCGCAAAGGAAACACTAGAGGCAAGTGACACCCTTGGAGCATGTGGTGCATCCTGAAGGGCACGTCGCGTTGATGTTGATGAAAGAAAAAACCTAGATGGCCCTAAGACACTTAACACATTAAGAAAGTCTTAAACAACTTCCCTAATTAAATGTCTCCCAGTTCAGAATCTAAGTCCTAAGTCTAAAACTTCTCTAGGGTAAAATTTTGTCTAACCTTAAGAAAATGACCCTGTAAAAACAAAAATAAAAAATTAAACTAAAAACCACTTAAGCAATAGTTTTAGTCTTCATAAAATTTTTGGGGTAAAATGAAAAGAGTAAGAATTTAATTAAAATCAGTGGATTTAAAATTGTAAAGAAGAAATAAATTATTTAACTTGTGAACGTGTAAAAAGATATTAATTTAATAATAAAAGGAAAAGAGTAAACAACGCAAATGTCATTTTGGCTCTAATAAAAAGGGGAAAGAAGGGAATAATAAAAATTAGGAAACTAAGGAATGAGGGAAACATAATAAAGGAAAGAAGGGAACTTATGGTAAAAAGTGAGGTCAACTTAGTAAAGAATATGCAATAAAGAACCTTCTAAATTGAACTAAATTAGCAACATCCTTTTAGGGAAGGTATTTAAACCTGTAAGGGAATCTAGGGACACCTAGGAGTAAATTTAGGAACAATTGTAGGTGGGTGAGGGAAATGAGACAATTAATAAATTAAAGAAAATAAATTTTGGAGGAAAGTGGTTGATGAATGACACTTGTACGATGGAGAATTTTTAGAAGATTCTCATTAAAACTTATATTAAAAGAGATTTAAGGAAAGTTGGGAAGTTCTAAAACTTTATAAAAGAGAGGAAGGAGGAGGAAGTGGGGGATTGGTTGTTAGCGTAACGTTACACTGTCGGATTTGTGACTTGATTGATTACTTATGGGGAGTTGGGATTTCCCATCTCGGATAGGAGTGGTAGCTCTGCCTTGTGAGGTGAGCTGGGAGATAGACGTACCATCTGGATAATGTGTGGCCCCTTTGTGACTCGGGGGGCTAAGGGGGAAGCAGAGTACCCCTAGCGTTGGTTGGGAGGTACCGGTGAGGTCTCGACAGTGGACGAGTGGGAGCGGCATGGAGCTCAAGTGTGGGATAGAGTCTTCGGGTTATTCGTCGTCAGTCATAGGTACGCAAGTGAGTTTGTTTGTTTAAGAATAAAATGAAAATTGTTTAAAGTTGTATATGAATCCTTATGATGATGATTGATGTGTTGAATTTTGGATCATCCCATTTCCTTGTTGTTGTTTTCTGTGCCTAGACTGTTAAAACCCCACAATCCTTTCGATGATTTATCCTTGGCTCTGACATTCTCTTACTATTGGCTGCAATTTCTTATTGGTGTTCTTTAGGCGTTTATAAATTATGGTGGACATTTATATCTGACTATGGGCATTTTTTTTTAATGTGGGCATTTATATATGACTATGGGCATTTATATTTGACTGTGGGCGTTGTTATATATGTCTATGGGCATTTTGTAATAATGGGGGCATTTATATATTACTGTGGGCATTTTGTATTGTTGTAGGCATTTATAAATTATGGTGAGCATTTTTATATATGACCGTGGGCATTTATATATGACTATGGGCATTTATATGTGACTGGGGGGGCTTTTAAATATGTCTATGACTGTATTGGCATTCCATTTCTGTAAAATTTAGTTCTGAGAATTCGTTCTGGCAATGAGTGTATTGGCATTCCATTTTTGTAAAATTTAGTTCTGAGAATTCATTCTGGCAATGAGTGTATTGGCATTTTCGTTTTGTAAAATTTGTTCTGAGAATTCGTTTTGGCAATGAGTGTATTGGCATTCCGTTTTTGTAAAATTTAGTTTTGAGAATGTGTTCTGGCAATGGGTGTATTGGCATTCCGTTTTTGTAAAATTTAGTTCTGAGAATTTGTTCTGGCAATGAATGTATTGGCATTTCCGTTTTGTAAAATTTGGTTATGAGAATTCGTTCTGGAAATGAGTGTATTGGCATTCTGTTTTTGTAAAATTTAGTTCTGAGAATTCATTCTGGCAATGAGTGTATTGGCATTTCATTTTGTAAAATTTGTTCTGAGAATTCATTTTGGCAATGAGTGTATCGACATTCCGTTTTTGTAAAATTTAGTTATGAGAATGTGTTATGGCAATGAGTGTATTGGCATTTCCATTTTTGTAAAATTAGTTTAGAGAATTCATTCTGCAATGGGTGTCGGGCATTTTCGTTTGTATTGTTCTGTAATTTTATCTCTGGCAACCTCTGTCCCTGACAAACGAAGTTCTCCCTCCTTAAACTTTCATTCATTTCAACTAATGTAGATGGACATTGCTGTGTGGTAAAATGTAAAGTTGTTTTATCGATCATTAAGAATGGATAATTTAATTACGGATGAGGCTAATGTTAATTAAATCATTAGTTGCATTTATCGATTATTTAAGGCTCATTGAATTATGATATTTCATTNTAAAGTTGTATATGAATCCTTATGATGATGATTGATGTGTTGAATTTTGGATCATCCCATTTCCTTGTTGTTGTTTTCTGTGCCTAGACTGTTAAAACCCCACAATCCTTTCGATTATTTATCCTTGGATCTGACATTCTCTTACTATTGGATGCAATTTCTTATTGGTGTTCTTTAGGCGTTTATAAATTATGGTGGACATTTATATCTGACTGTGGGCATTTTTTTTTAATGTGGGCATTTATATATGACTATGGGCATTTATATTTGACTGTGGGCGTTGTTATATATGTCTATGGGCGTTTTGTAATAATGGGGGCGTTTATATATTACTGTGGGCATTTTGTATTGCTGTAGGCATTTATAAATTATGGTGGGCATTTTTATATATGACCGTGGGCATTTATATATGACTATGGGCATTTATATCTGACTGGGGGGGCTTTTAAATATGTCTATGACTGTATTGGCATTCCATTTCTGTAAAATTTAGTTCTGAGAATTCGTTCTGCCAATGAGTTTATTGGCATTTTTGTTTGTAAAATTTTTTCTGAGAATTCGTTCTCGCAATGAGTGTATTGGCATTCCATTTTTGTAAAATTTAGTTCTGAGAATTCATTCTGGCAATGAGTGTATTGGCATTTTCGTTTTGTAAAATTTGTTCTGAGAATTCGTTTTGGCAATGAGTGTATTGGCATTCCGTTTTTGTAAAATTTAGTTTTGAGAATGTGTTCTGGCAATGGGTGTATTGGCATTCCGTTTTTGTAAAATTTAGTTCTGAGAATTTGTTCTGGCAATGAATGTATTGGCATTTCCGTTTTGTAAAATTTGGTTATGAGAATTCGTTCTGGAAATGAGTGTATTGGCATTCTGTTTTTGTAAAATTTAGTTCTGAGAATTCATTCTGGCAATGAGTGTATTGGCATTTCATTTTGTAAAATTTGTTCTGAGAATTCATTTTGGCAATGAGTGTATCGACATTCCGTTTTTGTAAAATTTAGTTATGAGAATGTGTTATGGCAATGAGTGTATTGGCATTTCCATTTTTGTAAAATTAGTTTAGAGAATTCATTCTGCAATGGGTGTCGGGCATTTTCGTTTGTATTGTTCTGTAATTTTATCTCTGGCAACCTCTGTCCCTGACAAACGAAGTTCTCCCTCCTTAAACTTTCATTCATTTCAACTAATGTAGATGGACATTGCTGTGTGGTAAAATGTAAAGTTGTTTTATCGATCATTAAGAATGGATAATTTAATTACGGATGAGGCTAATGTTAATTAAATCATTAGTTGCATTTATCGATTATTTAAGGCTCATTGAATTATGATATTTCATTTTAATGGCTGAATGTTCTCTGTTAACTTAATGCAGTTCCTTGCCCTTTCGTTTAAATCTAATTAGTTTCTAATTGGGTTAAGAAGATTTTTTTTATTATTATAAATTTTTCGCGGGCTTGGTTTAATGAAATGGTGCATGGTTTTTATAATTGATTAGTGGGTATTGTCGTAATGGGTCTTGTTCTAATCTAAATTGAACATTGTTTAATATAATTTGAGGATTGTTCAATACTAATTGGATCTCATTCTAATACTTTTGTGATATGGTTAAATATAATTTGAGTAGTGTCTTAATATAGTGGGGATATTGTTTATTTAACGACCAGATCTAAATTTGTAACACTTGGACATATAGAGAGAGTGGGTGAGAAGAAGTTATTACTCGCCTTGATTTAATCCTTCTTCACTTAGCATCATATTGATTTGTTTAATAATCTAATATTGCACACTATGGAATTAAGGCCTACCTGGATGCTAACCTTACAATAAGAATNTTTGTTCTGAGAATTCATTTTGGCAATGAGTGTATCGGCATTCCATTTTTGTAAAATTTAGTTATGAGAATGTGTTCTGGCAATGAGTGTATTGGCATTTCCATTTTTGTAAAATTAGTTCAGAGAATTCATTCTGCAATGGGTGTCGGGCATTTTCGTTTGTATTGTTCTGTAATTTTATCTCTGGCAACCTCTGTCCCTGACAAACGAAGCTCTCCCTCCTTAAACTTTCATTCATTTCAACTAATGTAGATGGACATTGTTGTGTGGTAAAATGTAAAGTTGTTTTATCGATCATTAAAAATGGATAATTTAATTACGGATGAGGCTAATGTTAATTAAATCATTAGTTGCATTTATCGATTATTTAAGGCTCATTGAATTATGATATTTCATTTTAATGGCTGAATGTTTTCTGTTAACTTAATTCAGTTCCTTGCCCTTTCGTTTAAATCTAATTAGTTTCTAATTGGGTTAAGAAGATTTTTTTTATTATTATAAATTTTTCGCAGGCTTGCTTTAATGAAATGGTGCATGGTTTTTATAATTGATTAGTGGGTATTGTCGTAATGGGTCTTGTTCTAATCTAAATTGAACATTGTTTAATATAACTTGAGGATTGTTCAATACTAATTGGATCTCATTCTAATAATTTTGGGATATGGTTAAATATCATTTGAGTAGTGTCTTAATATAGTGGGGATATTGTTTATTTAACGGCCAGATCTAAATTTGTAACACTTGGACATATAGAGAGAGTGGGTGAGAAGAAGTTGTTACTCGCCTTGATTTAATCCTTCTTCACTTAGCATCATATTGATTTGTTTAATAATCTAATATTGCACACTATGGAATTAAGGCCTACCTGGATGCTAACCTTACAATAAGAATGATGTTATAGAGTTCCCTTAGATTTATCTCTTGGCAACTTACAAGCGTTCATGTAAATTGATTTCTTTTAAGTATAATCCATTACTGAGAAGAGAGGAATGTTCAAGACCCTTGGGATGTATTATAATAATACTAGAAAGGGATTGTGGCTAGATTTACCTTTGGAATTTAGTATCTCATTAAATTTGTATAAGAAGGGAGAATAGTATCTTCTTAATGACTTTTAAGTGGTGAGTAATTTAATGAGTTGAGGAGTTATTAATGTCTCACTAATGCTTCCGCCTTAATGTGGTAACCAGGTTAGTTGTTATATTAAAGGTTGTATTATTGTCATAATAAATGCCTTACTTGTTATAATAATTGTCAATATCTTGTGATTGATTAAAAATACACTTCCAATGCAATACGATAATAGTAGTGAGTAATCTAATGAGTTAACAAGAATTCACCCTTGAAAGTTCGCTTAATGAGACAACTTTGTTAATTGCGATATTGATCATTTGTCTTGTCATTAGCTTAGTAGGCATTGGTCTGCTTGCATCGGGAAGGATGTAGACACCTCCATGTTCCTCAGAACAATCGCCAACCTTGAGAACTTAAATGGTTAGAATCGATGGGAACCTAGGCTTGAGTGTTGATTATGTGTCTTGGAGGTCCTAACCATTGTAGGGTAGGATGGATGAGTAGTCAGTCTATTTATTGTCGGTTGATTGTTGTTCATTACTGGAAGATGTCATTGTGTGTCTTAGATCTTTATGTTGATATCGCAATTGTATGCGTCATGATTCATCGTCATGCGACGATGCAGAGCATAATGTCTTGTTACCCTTGTACACATGCACACACACAAAAAAAAGTTGCACTTGTTATAAGAGGTTGTCTTCGTAATGAGGAGGAATGTTACATATCTATATTCCTCTTTATAAATGGTTCATAAAGTAAGGGGATATTTTGTTTGAAGAAGGGAATAGTCGATGAGAACTCCATAATGGAGTTTCCAAAATGTAGAAAGTGAACATATTCACACGTCCACACACAACATAAGAGTAGTGGTGGGAAATCGTGTTATAAAAAATACTAGTAATGAGAATGGAAAATGATTGGATTCACAACTTTATTTTAGGGGAAAAAATATAAATCTGAATAGGGGAAGAAAATATGAGTAAAAGAGGAGGGAGAAGGGCCTCTATATTAATAAGGGTTTTATTATTACATAGTTATGTAGGGTAAGATGAGAATTTTGTAGGTGTTCAAGCTTCATGGGTTTAATATGAGATTTGTGACAGGCCTTTGAGAGAGTGTCCCAGCTTATAAATGATAATTCATCAACAACCAAATCCTCCAATAAAGAACACTTTAATTGATCTCCAATAAAAATGAATAAAACCATTATATCTACCACATATAATTATATAAAAATATGAAATAAATGGATACCCTAGTTCCCTTAAAAGGGTTTTATACTTTACTTTCTTCTATTTTGTTGGAACATCCCATGAGGTTGTAGGGTTGAATCATACAAGGAATCTGGGAATCAACCTTTTGAGATGCCCTAGGATGAGCCAACAAGATTGCATTATTAGAGACACAATAATAACAAAATATCCATGTTGAGGTGTTAGAGGATAAAAATGTAAGAAACCTAAGATCTCATTAAGTGAATTGGGAGGATAGACTCATTCAATTCCCTTGTGAGTGTGTTCCTACAAGATAAGGGTTTTAAAGATAGAATATTCAAAGAGTTCAACTAAGATATTAAAAATAAAAATTGAATGGTATATATATATAGGAAAGGAATGACCTTAAGGTGCAAGTGGATGAGAAAATAATCACTAGAAAGAGAGACATGTATAAAAAAACAAAACTACATAGTTGGAATTCATACTATGCATTTTTGAGGTTATTCCATAATTTATTTCCTTCAAAATAGCTCTATGTTCCATGACCAATGAAACGTAGTTGTGGTAAAACTAGGATATCAATATTTGGCTTGGCACCTTCAGATTAGAGAATGTGAAGGAAAGTTTGACCCATTTATCCTTGTAATTAGAAACCCTAAATATGTTTTGGCCATTGTGAATCCATAATAAATAATCTTAAGTAAATATGGACTTATTCCTAGGATTATGCCCTAAAATGAAACCATAGAGTGGGGAGAAACCCAAAATTAGTAACCTCAAGGTCAAAGTGAAAAAAACCAATTACTAGGGGATAAATACCAACACAAGTAAGGTAGCAAATGACCCTACCTAAGCACTATACAATCCTAATCCATCATATATCCATGATAAGGTAGTTGTGTTAAAGAATTTATTCCAACACAAAAGGATGGTAGAACGATATCATTTCATCTATAGGATGGTCATACAAGGACACATTATAGAATATAGTCACATTATGAACTCCCAAATGGGTAGTCTTATGCAAATGATAATGTGAAAGATCCATATGTAAGGCATTATTGTCTTCTTTATTTGCATCTTTGTGTTGAAAAAATGCAAGTTTAAAGTATATGAAACCTAATTTCATGCATGAAATCTTCTTTCCAATTGATTATTCTTACTCATTTTGTTTACTGTTTCTCCCATGTATTATTATATTTTCTAATTTGTATGTACCTCTTTAATGTTAATAACCTATAATGGAAATGCATCCATGGATTCATAAAACTGGTTTTGGGGAATAAGGTGGAACACAACATGAAACAAAGAGCACAATACTACAGATAGTCAAAGAAGGAAAACGAATTGAAGACGAAAGGTGGTTCTTAAAGACACCATTATAGTACATAAGTACAACACAGTGTGATTAGAACATCACAATGCATATTTAAAATCTTGATCCGCATGATATTTTTCACAATATCAATTCACATGAATTATGTTGATAATAACCCAAGGGGTACTCTTTTATAGTATCAATGTCTAACTGACTTCCATAGAATCCAAAAGATATTGTCCACATATAAATATCAGTGGTTAGAGTTGAATCAAAATAATATGCTATGTCGAGTCGGCTCGAAACGAATCAATCCAACTGACTATCCATCCAAATCATAGTCGATTGGTGGACTGTTCGATCCATTGATCAACCATCTTTGAATGTCAATCAGTATCCAACCGACTGGCACATCGACTACCCAATCGATAGGTCTAATGTGTTGGTTGATCGACCGACCAAATGTATCCATATGAAGATAAACCTTTCAACCAACTAAACCCAGGAAATATGTGATGAGCCATCAATGCTTGATGTTCCAACACCCCCCCATCAGCACACAACTATGGAGTTTAAGGAGGTGAAATTACATCACTAGAATACCCCACATAATTGTAGCTTCATGAAGCCCAAGAAACATGCAGATCTTGATAAATGTGGCTTCAGATAATGTTTGGTTAAGATATCAACAACTTGATATTCTATTCTACAATATTTAAGATAAACAATGTTATCATGAACTAATTATCTCAAGTGGTGAGCATAGATATCAACATTCTTCACATTACTATGAGAAACAGGGTTGTCAACAACATGTATGACACTTTGATTATCACAATAGATTGTGGTCAAGGTTTGAACAAGAAGGTCAATTTCTCCTAGAAGTTGGCAAATACAAACTACTTCAATACATGCTTAAGCAACGCCATGATGTTCTATTAGTGACCTAACCTCCCCAACCCCTCATGAAGGTAGAATAATATATTTTTCACATAATAAAGTCCAATATTAATAATGCCTAGTAATAAGGAAGAATAAGTCAAATGTAAGAAGACCTAATAGAAGCTTTCGCTTCTAGAAGATCTTCCTCTAGATTGTTCTTGTGGTATATAGATTTGGTTTAAATAGGAGTCGAGGGCATGAGAAGTTTTTTCTTGAGAATTATTGTAATAGAGAGTTTCTCTACTAGAGTTTTCCTCCTTGAAGAGGCAAGTGACCATTGTTTCCTATTAATAAAGGTAATATTTTGGTGTTGTGGTTTCATATATTCTGTTTTTCTATTGTTATTTTCTGTAGTATTTATTTTTTCTTCTATTATAATAGATCTAGTACCTAACAAGTGGTCAGATGGATGGGCAAACTAAATTTGTCAACAAGTGTTTGGAAATATATTTGAGGTGTGTTGCATCTAAGAGGCCAAATTAGTGGGATCAATGGTTACCCCTATTTGAATCGTGGTGCAACACATATTATAGTACAACTACTTGCATGACTCCTTTTGAAGTAGTATATGAAAAAAATCCTCCTTCACTTCTCCTATACATGACTAGTGTCTCAAAGGTTCAAATGGTTGATAGGATATTCTTTGTGCCCTGAAAGAGAATTTGGTAATGGATCATAATCACATGAAGAAACAAGAAGATCAAGGTCATTCTGAACATCAATTTGTTGAAGGGGACCAAGTGTTTCTTTGATTGCAACCTTATAAGCAAACTTCACTCAAGGTTGAACATTGTCAGAAAATTGCACCCAAATTTTATGTTCCTTATACAGTTCGCAAGTGTGTGGGACCAGTCTCCTACTAGTTAGTTTTTTCCAGTCACTCTAATCTCCATCATGCTTTTTATATCGCATGCTTAAAGAAGGTGATTGGAACTAAGTTCTAAACTCAAACTAGTTTGCATGAGTTTGATGAAGAAGGATTCATTTGGTTGTGTCCACAAGTAGTATTGGACCAACGTGAGCATTGTCTCCATCAACACAACATAAATGAAGTGTTAATGGAGTGGAAATATACAAATCCAACAAATTCCACCTAGGATCCAACCACCATTCTGCAACAATTTCCTCATCTCAAGACTTGAGGAGAAGGTTGTTTTTAAGGGGGATGGAATATTAGGGACCTAATCTCCCTAACCCCTCACATAGGTAAAATATTATTTTTTCCATGTATCAAAGGAAAACATTAATAAGGTCTAGTAATAAGGAAGCATAAGTCAAATGTTATAAGATCTAATAGAATCTTCCACTTCTAAAATATCTTCCTATAGATTGTTCTTGTGGTAGATATATTTAGTATTAATATGAGTCGAGGGAATGAAAAGTTTTGTCTTGAGAATTTTTTTAATAGAGGATTTCTCTACTGGAGGTTGTCCACTCAAAGAGGAAAGTGAACATTGTTTCCTATAAATAAATGTATTATTTTGGTGTTGTGGTTTCATATATTGTTTTATTATGCTATTATTATTTGAAGTATTTCTATTTTTTGTTATTATAATATATCTAGTACCTAACATATTACACCTTGGTAGTTGAAAAGGAGACTACCTAAAAGTGGATTTATGATCATCAACATTGTCATCCTAATAAGAGTCGATGAAGTTGACTAGCAAATATGAACTACAATAATATTTAATACCAAAATGAGTGGCACCCTTTATATAAGGAACATTGTTTTTGAATGATTTCTAGTGACTTTGTCTTGGATCCTGCATAAACCAATAAAAAACACTAATAGTAAAGGATATATCAAGTCCACTATGAGTAAGATAAATAATATTGCCAACCAATTTTTGAAAAAGTGTAGCATCAACAATGGGTGTTTAATAGGATTTATTAAGCTTCATTATAGACTAAAAGGGAGTGGCAAAAGGCTTTCAATAAACCATCTTAAAACATGTCAATAAATTAATTACATGTTTAGACTAAGAAATAAAAAATTCCATTACAGAGTGGTAATACTTGAAGACCCAAAAAATAATGCAAAGTGTTAAGATTTGTCATATCAAAGGAGTCAACAAGTTTTTTCTTCAATATCAAGATGATAGTTCATTTTTATTTCTCGTAATGAATAAGTCATTGACATATATTAAAAAAATTATAGTCTCTCCATTGGAGTGGATAACATGGAAGTTGTGATGAGATTCACATCATTTAAAACCAATGAAAAGAGAGAAACTGACAATATTAGCATACCAGGATCAAGGACCCTACCTCAAACCATAAATTGACTTCCTCAGTTGAGATACCAAATTTGAATCCGTTAAAAAACCAGATGGCCATTTCATGTAAATTTATTCAAATAGGTGTTTGTGAAGGAAAACACTCTTCACATCCATCTGATGGATTTTCCATCGAAAATGAGCAACAAGGGAAAGAATCAGTTCAACAAAGTTCATCTTTGCAGCATGGGAAAATGTTTTAGTGTATTCAATTCCTTCTTGTTGATAAAATCCCTTCACGATGAGGCATTCTTTATGAAACTCAACAACACCTTTAGAGGTAAATTTTCTCCTGTAGACCCATCAACACTTCACAATGTTCTGTCCTTGTTCTCGGGGAACCAAGTCCTAGGTTGGATTCTTTAACAAAGAATCAATTTCGGTCTTCATTTCCTACTCCCATTCAAGTTGACCTTTAGGATATAAGTAGGTAAAATGTCAGAGGTTTCAAGGAAATGATGACATATTACTTCTGACTTCAAATTTGAGGTCGACATGAGGCATATCGAGTATTATCTCCAACAAATTCAATTATATTGGCATCCCATTAGGGTAGAAAAGAAACAGGTGAACCAAGATTCAGTTCATCAGGTTGATTAGAGGTCAGAGGGTATTCAACCAACAAACTAGTTGAAATAGAGGATGTCATATTAGTCGACTTAGAGGTCGATTATCGAGTCCAAATAGGAAAACATTCAAAAAAACAATGGAAGGACTCAAGACTCGAATAGGAGAAGAAGTTTTAGAGACAACATTAAATGGATAATCATGTAGAAATCCATAGGAGGAATTCCACAACTCAAATTGATAATACTTCTCATCAAACAAAACGCTAATTTAGACAATAATTAGTCATTTGACAAGATCAAACAATCGATAAGATTTTGAATCTTCATAGTAGCCCATCATGATGCAAGCATGAATATTTTCATCCAACTTATTTTTGTAATCATAAGGAATGTGTGCCCAAGAAACAAATAAAAACACAAGGAGGTGGTCGTTTTAAGGCTTCTTCCCATAACATCATTCGATTGGAGTCATAGAAGGAACAACTCGAGTCAGGATGGGATTGAGAAGATAATTTTCACAGTATAATACTTCAACCGAGAAGTGAGGAGGTAGGTCTTTAGACTGCAGAAGACATCTAGCAATTTATACTAACATATAATTCTTTCATTATGCAACTTCATTCTATTATGGTGTGTGAGGAACCGATCATTCCCAGTCAATACAAGATCAAAGTAGGGATTCTTCAAAAGTTCGATTGATATACTCACCCCAATTTTTTTATCTCTAGCACTTGTTGGGTCAACAACATTGATTTTCAACAAAGGCCTATAATTATTTAAACTTCCCAAAGAAAATATTAGTATTCTTCAAGAAAATTACCCATGTGAAATGAGAGAAATCATCAATGAAAGAGAAAATGTAGCTTGCACCTTCTAGTGAAGGGAAGTTGATACATACTACATCACGGTGAACTAGTTATAGTAGGTTCTATTCTTTCCATGCTTTTACATAGTTGAATGGTGCATGATTATTATTCCCAAGCACATAACCATTACATATTCCTTCAAGGGGAACACCCTCAAAAAACTGGAAACCATACTCTAATTTGTCAGTGCCTATAGACTTCATTAATTTAGATGCCTCATTTGTTCAGGCAAAATTTGAATTCTCTCATCCGTGTGAGAAATAAGTTTGTTCATTTCAAATTTTGGTCGATTCAAGTAATGAGACTTGTACAAGTTGTTTGTCAGGTAGAGATTCCCGTCAAGGACAATCAAATTCACTCTCTTCAAATCCAAAAAAAGAATTGATCGGGATGAAATTCTATAATATTATATGTTTGAGTCAACTGAGTGACATAAAGTAGATTAGCATTGATATTTATCATGTGATAGATGTAAACAATTTTCCCATGTCGACAAGCTACATCACCCTCACAAGCAACATCTACAGAAAAATCATTAGCAACATAGATTTTATTCTCCTTATATTTATCTAGTCTCGTGAATAAAGTGGAATCTTTGGCCATATGATGAGTGCACAAGGAGTTGACAACCCATTCATTATGTGTATTATGATACAATAATGATTGATAATTTTTTACTTAGAAGGTGAAATTATCAATGGGTCGGTGAACACCGAACACATCTCCTTCAAGTATTTTAACTTTTTCCTCTAAATCATTTTTTTATTGAATCATTTCTTCTTCACATGTTTAGTCTTTCCACAATATTGAGATATTATATCTGGGGTTCTTGATCATGGTATTTATTTTTTGTGAAAAATCATTAGATTTCACTCTATTCCTGGAATCCATCTTTCCCTTACCCTTGAGCAAGTGGGTCTGGTGTTTACCACCAATATTTCCTTATTCAAGCAATTTGTTTTGATTAGTAATCAAAATTTCAAAAAATACTTCAAAGGAGTATTCCTTACCATATTCATTGTATTCTTTCTAGTTGGTGCATAAACTCGACACGAACATGTGGAATGGTGTTCTCAAATTCAACAGGACCAACTTGATAATTTTTCCATACATCTTCTTATATTTATCTCTGCATTAACCCAATTTAAACTGGAGTTCCTTGACACATGAGAAATAGTCCTCCATTCTCTCAAAGGAATGAGGATTGAGAGAGATAAACTCTTTATCCAAATGCATGACATGTCTCTCATCGACTCGATTGAAAAAGGTATTCAGCTTCTTCCAAACCAAATGAGGGTAGTCGATTTCACAAAGGTGAAATAATATGTCCCATGAGATGTAGGTATTGATGACCCCAACAAACACATCCTTCTTCCCATCAACAAAAAAATTCACATAAGCATCTATTGGATTTGGAATCACAACATTTGCATATTTCCATAGTCCCTTACTCTTCAATATGGTTTCCATATCTGCAGCCCATACTGCACAATTTGATTTGTTTAGAATAACAGGATCAATCTTTGAACCCATATTCTATATCCAGACACAATATTTTGGTTCAATAGGTTCTAATCAACAAACCACCAATTGAGAGCCTATCAAATACTAGATCTGACTCAACAAGGTTTTTCGATAATAGTTTGAGGATTAAACCATCCACTCTAATACCATGTTGGGGATAAGGTGGATGATGACATGAAATAGAGAACACAATACCACAGATAATCAAAGAAGGGAAAAAATTTCAAAGAACAAAGGTGGTGTCTAAAGACACCTTTACAGTACTTAAGCATACGACACTACCATTAGAAAATCATAGTGCATATTTCACATGTTGATCTGCATGATCTGTTGCACAATATCAATTCACATTCATTGTTTTGATAGTGACCCATTGGGTCTTATTTTATAGTCTTAAGATCTAACTGAATTACATAGAATCCAGAATATATTTTCCAAACATAACTGTCAATGATTAGAGTTGAATCCACAAAAAACACTTTGTTGATTCAACTCAATAAGACTCAATCCAAATGACTATCCGTACAAATCCTAGTCAATTGTTGGATTGGTCAATCCATCTCCTGACTATCTTTGATTGTTGGTCAACTGTCTTATCGACAGGAACATCGACTATTCGACTGATAGGTGTGGTGTGTTGGTTAATCAATCGACCAATTGTATTCAAATGAAGGTTGACCTCTTAACTGATTGAACCTAGGAGATGTGTGATGATCCATCAATGCTTGATGTCCTAACGAATGGAAATACACCATTAAATCCATATTTGAATTGATATTTAATATTGGGAAAGGGAAGAGATTGTAAATTGTTAGAGCAATATATTTTGGGGTGAAACATAAAAAAATGAGGAAGATATCTAAGAAATGGACCAAAGGAATTTCTGCACATTAGAGAATGAGGAGAAAACAATGTTTATGAAGAAAAAGGAAGAAATGCATCAAGAATTAAGAACAAGAAGCGTAGATTCAAAGAAATCAATGAAGCCCAGCCATGTGAAGAAAGTTATTATGTGGACAAGCCTTATCCACTTAGGGTTAAGGTTTTGGTAGTCAATGTAATGGGTTTTCACCCACCTTTTATAGTATAAATATAATGTATGAGGTAGATTAAAAGTATCAATTGATCAAGAACTTTTTATGAAAATAAGTACCTTGGATAACCTTTTTGAGTCATGAGTCTTTCATATGTTTTGAGTTGAAGTATTGGTTTTCTCTAAATAGATGAGGAGACAATGGAGAGTTAGATGGAGTGTAACTGAGGATCAGGTTGCAATATGTGGAGCTTGGCGCGATGTTGGTCGGCCTCGACATTTCTATACTCTTGATGTATTGTGGGTATCACATAAATTATGATGAAGACTAATAAATAAGAAGAGGATCTTTGTGGACATACCCAAGGGAGGTGAATCATGGTAAAACATGGTTTTTTTATGTTCTTTTTATCTTATATGTTATTTTTACATTCTTTGTGATGAATAAATGGATAATTGAATGAAGACATTAGAATTTATTTACATTGTGCAATAGAATAGTATGATATTTTCTGCAGAATGAATGAATATGATGGTAGAATAGTAGATATGATATATCTGGAGTAAAAGAAGAATGATTCTTGACATCCCCATGAGTCCATCCCTTCCATGACTATGAACATTTCAGTCTTGCAGTCACCCATAAGAAATCTCCAGTGATATTGCATTGTACAATCTATGCATAGTGTTTCCTTCTGGTTTGTGAGAGGGTCGATGGTTTCTAGGGTTTTTTTGGAGAATTAAGGTAGATCCCAGGTCAACCCATACATAAAAAAATGGTTCTATTTCCCGATGGAACTCAGAAGAATAGGATGGAAGGGATCTGATGAGAATGTTAGTGAAGAAAATTTAGTGGTAAAAATGGATGCCCATGGCATGGAATCCTACTAAGCAAGTGATCCAGGATATTTTCATCGGGTGAATTATTAAATAATCATGTTAAATGAGCATAAACTAAAGTACACCATAAAGAGGGAAAATCTCAAAAGGAAAGAGACATAAGAATGCAATATGAACAAAAAAACTTGATAACGAAGTTCATCCATGGTAGACTACATCTCTAGGTCCTGCTCTCAAATGGGTAGGTATTTTTATTAACTTCACAAAATAATTGAGAAAAATACACAAGTATACCTCATTATGTAGTTAAGATACATAAGCTTTGCTTCGATCAGAAAACTAACATCACCACTACATTCATGGTGTTGTATTACCTAAAAATGATTGTCTCCATGCCTCGATCTGAGTCTGATACTTTCAGGCCCAAGAGACACCCCTGCCTTCATTTTTGTGCCCTGCCTATGCAATAAATGACTGAGAAAAATATCAAAATGCATGCCCCTATCTCAAAAAATCAGCCAAAATTTCTATGGGTGCTCTTGGTTCTCCTCTTCAATCCACTGAAGGAAAGCCTATTCTTATACAAAAATTCGGCGATTATGCATTGATGAAGGCGCTTGATGTGCTGGCAGGTGGAGCTATTTTAAGACCATTTGTTAGGCGTAGTTCTCGGGATTGAATTCCGCAAACTCCCCTTTTAGTGTGTTTGTTTTAAAACAAAAAATTGAACTGGCGCTAAATCTGGACGATCGCATGGAGGATGGCTAAAATTGGTAGGTGTGTTGCTAAAACGATAGAGAATTGCTAAACTAGTGGGTGGTTTCTAGAATGGTTGACAGCTGGCAGAATATGCCATATGTGGCAGAGTTTTGGAATGAAGTCATGTGTTTTAACATATAACCAAGGGCTGGTTGAAGGCCTAGCCCTTTTCTTCCACCCATACAAAACATAATTAAACAAATGATATTCGTTTAATTCTATAAACAAGAACCATATATTGGTATGTTGGCTAGCATGAAGGTTGTAAGTCCTTTGGGATAAGGACATTATGATATTGACTCCCATCGGCTCTGATATTTTTTAATTAACTAGACCATAAGAGGCCAATGGGGGTTTTCCATGTGCGAACCTCTCATTGGCTTCCCTCTACCATGTGTCAACTGGAGAATGGAACAATGAATCTGCCATGTGGACCTATAATAAACTTCCATGTATACTTGGAAACTTATACCACATCTCCATGTACGGACGTTCCATGTGTCACCTTGACCTTTTGACGTTTTGACCAAGTTTGACCTGAAATTTGACCGCTTATAACTTTCGATCTGTAACTCTGTTTGAAAATTTATTTGCACTGTTAGAAAGATTGTGGTGAAATCTTCACAACCATACCATTTTAAATGAGTTTTGGGAACTTTGAAGATTTCCCCTTTCTATGTTTTCTAAAGCCATTCTGAGTGTGCATTCTTAGTTGTTCTTAGCCTTCTCTCAATCCTTTTTGGATCATGCCTTCCCACTGAAATATTTTTGGACCACCAAAATATTTCATCAATCAACTAGTAAGTGAGAGAAGAGTCCCCTCACTTTGTCCTTCCCAATCTACTCTGCCTTGCTTGGATGTGTTCCCTTTAAGCATACTCGAATATACTCAACATCAACCATGCGTGAAGTCCTTGTCCTTCTATCTAGGATGATATCTTCGTGTAACTCATCCAAGTAATTAGGTGTAAACTCATCAACTAGAGGTATTGAAACTTACTCACCCCGATCCATGATCATGGGAGGCTCAAACAGTTTCTCCTTCTCTACGCTCACAAGAGAGTAAATATTCATATATGGTGGAAGTTCTAAATGAAAAGCATTAGTGATGCTTTTCTCCAAGATAGTGAAGGGTCCATATCAGATGGGCTTGAGTTTCTTTCCTTTACGCTTCAATCGTTCATTGTTGATGTGAAGCCATACCCAGTTTCCAACCTGGAACTGATGATCAACCTTGTTCTTGTCATGCCAAGCTTTATACTGTGCTTGATTCTTCTCAAATTGTTCCCTAACTACCTGGTGTATCTATTGAATCCTTTGGATGAACTTGCGAGATCTTTCCTTTGTTCATTCTTCATTCACATCGTCATCTCTCCCATACATCAAGTCCAAAGGAAAATTTGGTATGTACCCAAAATATGTCTCAAAAGGTAAACTCTGATTGGAGGAATGTAAAGCTAGATTATAAGCATGTTGCAGATAGGGTATCTATTCATCCCATAATTTAGGATGCTTGTTGCAATAGCCTCAAAGCAAAATTACCACTGTTCTATTTACCACCTATGTCTATCTATTAGTCTATGGATGAAAAGCAATGCTCCTCTTCAATTTGGTGTCCATAATTCTACACAAGCTAGTCGAAAAGTCCCCAAGTAATCAAGTATCTCAATCTCAGACAATGGACGTGGGTAACCCAAAGTGATCTGGATGGATCTCAGTGGACATCCACCTCTTCCAATGAATCACCATTTTGAGCCTGTGGTTTTGATAAACCATGATATTCACCCTTTTGATGGGGAATGGAATGTAATGTCATCTTCATTTGTTAATTACAAGCATCATTTAATGATTTCCTAGTGGTCTTATGTACATTCCTATAGGATAGTGTTAATGAATTGGATCCAAATAAAACTCCACAGTTAAGTGCGCTTGGGCTAGAGTATTACCGAGATGGGTGACCACCCAGGAAGTCCTACTATTTTACATCCCTATGTCATTTTATAAACTTAGTCTGATTTATCCCACATGCATCATGGGAATTGATCATGTCTAACTCTCTCAAATATAATTGAGGTGAAGGAGGCCCTTTAAGGATGTAATGGAGTGTGATGTAAATCTTCTTGTGAATGAAGCATAGCCAACATCTCTTTCTTTTTAGAGATAAGCTACTGCATTTTTCCAATTTTTGTTCTACAATGTTTTTCTATCTTATTCAGTAATAGAAGTTGGGTTNTTATAATAATTGTCAATATCTTGTGATTGATTAAAAATACACTTCCAATGCAATACGATAATAGTAGTGAGTAATCTAATGAGTTAACAAGAATTCACCCTTGAAAGTTCGCTTAATGAGACAACTTTGTTAATTGCGATATTGATCATTTGTCTTGTCATTAGCTTAGTAGGCATTGGTCTGCTTGCATCGGGAAGGATGTAGACACCTCCATGTTCCTCAGAACAATCGCCAACCTTGAGAACTTAAATGGTTAGAATCGATGGGAACCTAGGCTTGAGTGTTGATTATGTGTCTTGGAGGTCCTAACCATTGTAGGGTAGGATGGATGAGTAGTCAGTCTATTTATTGTCGGTTGATTGTTGTTCATTACTGGAAGATGTCATTGTGTGTCTTAGATCTTTATGTTGATATCGCAATTGTATGCGTCATGATTCATCGTCATGCGACGATGCAGAGCATAATGTCTTGTTACCCTTGTACACATGCACACACACAAAAAAAAGTTGCACTTGTTATAAGAGGTTGTCTTCGTAATGAGGAGGAATGTTACATATCTATATTCCTCTTTATAAATGGTTCATAAAGTAAGGGGATATTTTGTTTGAAGAAGGGAATAGTCGATGAGAACTCCATAATGGAGTTTCCAAAATGTAGAAAGTGAACATATTCACACGTCCACACACAACATAAGAGTAGTGGTGGGAAATCGTGTTATAAAAAATACTAGTAATGAGAATGGAAAATGATTGGATTCACAACTTTATTTTAGGGGAAAAAATATAAATCTGAATAGGGGAAGAAAATATGAGTAAAAGAGGAGGGAGAAGGGCCTCTATATTAATAAGGGTTTTATTATTACATAGTTATGTAGGGTAAGATGAGAATTTTGTAGGTGTTCAAGCTTCATGGGTTTAATATGAGATTTGTGACAGGCCTTTGAGAGAGTGTCCCAGCTTATAAATGATAATTCATCAACAACCAAATCCTCCAATAAAGAACACTTTAATTGATCTCCAATAAAAATGAATAAAACCATTATATCTACCACATATAATTATATAAAAATATGAAATAAATGGATACCCTAGTTCCCTTAAAAGGGTTTTATACTTTACTTTCTTCTATTTTGTTGGAACATCCCATGAGGTTGTAGGGTTGAATCATACAAGGAATCTGGGAATCAACCTTTTGAGATGCCCTAGGATGAGCCAACAAGATTGCATTATTAGAGACACAATAATAACAAAATATCCATGTTGAGGTGTTAGAGGATAAAAATGTAAGAAACCTAAGATCTCATTAAGTGAATTGGGAGGATAGACTCATTCAATTCCCTTGTGAGTGTGTTCCTACAAGATAAGGGTTTTAAAGATAGAATATTCAAAGAGTTCAACTAAGATATTAAAAATAAAAATTGAATGGTATATATATATAGGAAAGGAATGACCTTAAGGTGCAAGTGGATGAGAAAATAATCACTAGAAAGAGAGACATGTATAAAAAAACAAAACTACATAGTTGGAATTCATACTATGCATTTTTGAGGTTATTCCATAATTTATTTCCTTCAAAATAGCTCTATGTTCCATGACCAATGAAACGTAGTTGTGGTAAAACTAGGATATCAATATTTGGCTTGGCACCTTCAGATTAGAGAATGTGAAGGAAAGTTTGACCCATTTATCCTTGTAATTAGAAACCCTAAATATGTTTTGGCCATTGTGAATCCATAATAAATAATCTTAAGTAAATATGGACTTATTCCTAGGATTATGCCCTAAAATGAAACCATAGAGTGGGGAGAAACCCAAAATTAGTAACCTCAAGGTCAAAGTGAAAAAAACCAATTACTAGGGGATAAATACCAACACAAGTAAGGTAGCAAATGACCCTACCTAAGCACTATACAATCCTAATCCATCATATATCCATGATAAGGTAGTTGTGTTAAAGAATTTATTCCAACACAAAAGGATGGTAGAACGATATCATTTCATCTATAGGATGGTCATACAAGGACACATTATAGAATATAGTCACATTATGAACTCCCAAATGGGTAGTCTTATGCAAATGATAATGTGAAAGATCCATATGTAAGGCATTATTGTCTTCTTTATTTGCATCTTTGTGTTGAAAAAATGCAAGTTTAAAGTATATGAAACCTAATTTCATGCATGAAATCTTCTTTCCAATTGATTATTCTTACTCATTTTGTTTACTGTTTCTCCCATGTATTATTATATTTTCTAATTTGTATGTACCTCTTTAATGTTAATAACCTATAATGGAAATGCATCCATGGATTCATAAAACTGGTTTTGGGGAATAAGGTGGAACACAACATGAAACAAAGAGCACAATACTACAGATAGTCAAAGAAGGAAAACGAATTGAAGACGAAAGGTGGTTCTTAAAGACACCATTATAGTACATAAGTACAACACAGTGTGATTAGAACATCACAATGCATATTTAAAATCTTGATCCGCATGATATTTTTCACAATATCAATTCACATGAATTATGTTGATAATAACCCAAGGGGTACTCTTTTATAGTATCAATGTCTAACTGACTTCCATAGAATCCAAAAGATATTGTCCACATATAAATATCAGTGGTTAGAGTTGAATCAAAATAATATGCTATGTCGAGTCGGCTCGAAACGAATCAATCCAACTGACTATCCATCCAAATCATAGTCGATTGGTGGACTGTTCGATCCATTGATCAACCATCTTTGAATGTCAATCAGTATCCAACCGACTGGCACATCGACTACCCAATCGATAGGTCTAATGTGTTGGTTGATCGACCGACCAAATGTATCCATATGAAGATAAACCTTTCAACCAACTAAACCCAGGAAATATGTGATGAGCCATCAATGCTTGATGTTCCAACACCCCCCCATCAGCACACAACTATGGAGTTTAAGGAGGTGAAATTACATCACTAGAATACCCCACATAATTGTAGCTTCATGAAGCCCAAGAAACATGCAGATCTTGATAAATGTGGCTTCAGATAATGTTTGGTTAAGATATCAACAACTTGATATTCTATTCTACAATATTTAAGATAAACAATGTTATCATGAACTAATTATCTCAAGTGGTGAGCATAGATATCAACATTCTTCACATTACTATGAGAAACAGGGTTGTCAACAACATGTATGACACTTTGATTATCACAATAGATTGTGGTCAAGGTTTGAACAAGAAGGTCAATTTCTCCTAGAAGTTGGCAAATACAAACTACTTCAATACATGCTTAAGCAACGCCATGATGTTCTATTAGTGACCTAACCTCCCCAACCCCTCATGAAGGTAGAATAATATATTTTTCACATAATAAAGTCCAATATTAATAATGCCTAGTAATAAGGAAGAATAAGTCAAATGTAAGAAGACCTAATAGAAGCTTTCGCTTCTAGAAGATCTTCCTCTAGATTGTTCTTGTGGTATATAGATTTGGTTTAAATAGGAGTCGAGGGCATGAGAAGTTTTTTCTTGAGAATTATTGTAATAGAGAGTTTCTCTACTAGAGTTTTCCTCCTTGAAGAGGCAAGTGACCATTGTTTCCTATTAATAAAGGTAATATTTTGGTGTTGTGGTTTCATATATTCTGTTTTTCTATTGTTATTTTCTGTAGTATTTATTTTTTCTTCTATTATAATAGATCTAGTACCTAACAAGTGGTCAGATGGATGGGCAAACTAAATTTGTCAACAAGTGTTTGGAAATATATTTGAGGTGTGTTGCATCTAAGAGGCCAAATTAGTGGGATCAATGGTTACCCCTATTTGAATCGTGGTGCAACACATATTATAGTACAACTACTTGCATGACTCCTTTTGAAGTAGTATATGAAAAAAATCCTCCTTCACTTCTCCTATACATGACTAGTGTCTCAAAGGTTCAAATGGTTGATAGGATATTCTTTGTGCCCTGAAAGAGAATTTGGTAATGGATCATAATCACATGAAGAAACAAGAAGATCAAGGTCATTCTGAACATCAATTTGTTGAAGGGGACCAAGTGTTTCTTTGATTGCAACCTTATAAGCAAACTTCACTCAAGGTTGAACATTGTCAGAAAATTGCACCCAAATTTTATGTTCCTTATACAGTTCGCAAGTGTGTGGGACCAGTCTCCTACTAGTTAGTTTTTTCCAGTCACTCTAATCTCCATCATGCTTTTTATATCGCATGCTTAAAGAAGGTGATTGGAACTAAGTTCTAAACTCAAACTAGTTTGCATGAGTTTGATGAAGAAGGATTCATTTGGTTGTGTCCACAAGTAGTATTGGACCAACGTGAGCATTGTCTCCATCAACACAACATAAATGAAGTGTTAATGGAGTGGAAATATACAAATCCAACAAATTCCACCTAGGATCCAACCACCATTCTGCAACAATTTCCTCATCTCAAGACTTGAGGAGAAGGTTGTTTTTAAGGGGGATGGAATATTAGGGACCTAATCTCCCTAACCCCTCACATAGGTAAAATATTATTTTTTCCATGTATCAAAGGAAAACATTAATAAGGTCTAGTAATAAGGAAGCATAAGTCAAATGTTATAAGATCTAATAGAATCTTCCACTTCTAAAATATCTTCCTATAGATTGTTCTTGTGGTAGATATATTTAGTATTAATATGAGTCGAGGGAATGAAAAGTTTTGTCTTGAGAATTTTTTTAATAGAGGATTTCTCTACTGGAGGTTGTCCACTCAAAGAGGAAAGTGAACATTGTTTCCTATAAATAAATGTATTATTTTGGTGTTGTGGTTTCATATATTGTTTTATTATGCTATTATTATTTGAAGTATTTCTATTTTTTGTTATTATAATATATCTAGTACCTAACATATTACACCTTGGTAGTTGAAAAGGAGACTACCTAAAAGTGGATTTATGATCATCAACATTGTCATCCTAATAAGAGTCGATGAAGTTGACTAGCAAATATGAACTACAATAATATTTAATACCAAAATGAGTGGCACCCTTTATATAAGGAACATTGTTTTTGAATGATTTCTAGTGACTTTGTCTTGGATCCTGCATAAACCAATAAAAAACACTAATAGTAAAGGATATATCAAGTCCACTATGAGTAAGATAAATAATATTGCCAACCAATTTTTGAAAAAGTGTAGCATCAACAATGGGTGTTTAATAGGATTTATTAAGCTTCATTATAGACTAAAAGGGAGTGGCAAAAGGCTTTCAATAAACCATCTTAAAACATGTCAATAAATTAATTACATGTTTAGACTAAGAAATAAAAAATTCCATTACAGAGTGGTAATACTTGAAGACCCAAAAAATAATGCAAAGTGTTAAGATTTGTCATATCAAAGGAGTCAACAAGTTTTTTCTTCAATATCAAGATGATAGTTCATTTTTATTTCTCGTAATGAATAAGTCATTGACATATATTAAAAAAATTATAGTCTCTCCATTGGAGTGGATAACATGGAAGTTGTGATGAGATTCACATCATTTAAAACCAATGAAAAGAGAGAAACTGACAATATTAGCATACCAGGATCAAGGACCCTACCTCAAACCATAAATTGACTTCCTCAGTTGAGATACCAAATTTGAATCCGTTAAAAAACCAGATGGCCATTTCATGTAAATTTATTCAAATAGGTGTTTGTGAAGGAAAACACTCTTCACATCCATCTGATGGATTTTCCATCGAAAATGAGCAACAAGGGAAAGAATCAGTTCAACAAAGTTCATCTTTGCAGCATGGGAAAATGTTTTAGTGTATTCAATTCCTTCTTGTTGATAAAATCCCTTCACGATGAGGCATTCTTTATGAAACTCAACAACACCTTTAGAGGTAAATTTTCTCCTGTAGACCCATCAACACTTCACAATGTTCTGTCCTTGTTCTCGGGGAACCAAGTCCTAGGTTGGATTCTTTAACAAAGAATCAATTTCGGTCTTCATTTCCTACTCCCATTCAAGTTGACCTTTAGGATATAAGTAGGTAAAATGTCAGAGGTTTCAAGGAAATGATGACATATTACTTCTGACTTCAAATTTGAGGTCGACATGAGGCATATCGAGTATTATCTCCAACAAATTCAATTATATTGGCATCCCATTAGGGTAGAAAAGAAACAGGTGAACCAAGATTCAGTTCATCAGGTTGATTAGAGGTCAGAGGGTATTCAACCAACAAACTAGTTGAAATAGAGGATGTCATATTAGTCGACTTAGAGGTCGATTATCGAGTCCAAATAGGAAAACATTCAAAAAAACAATGGAAGGACTCAAGACTCGAATAGGAGAAGAAGTTTTAGAGACAACATTAAATGGATAATCATGTAGAAATCCATAGGAGGAATTCCACAACTCAAATTGATAATACTTCTCATCAAACAAAACGCTAATTTAGACAATAATTAGTCATTTGACAAGATCAAACAATCGATAAGATTTTGAATCTTCATAGTAGCCCATCATGATGCAAGCATGAATATTTTCATCCAACTTATTTTTGTAATCATAAGGAATGTGTGCCCAAGAAACAAATAAAAACACAAGGAGGTGGTCGTTTTAAGGCTTCTTCCCATAACATCATTCGATTGGAGTCATAGAAGGAACAACTCGAGTCAGGATGGGATTGAGAAGATAATTTTCACAGTATAATACTTCAACCGAGAAGTGAGGAGGTAGGTCTTTAGACTGCAGAAGACATCTAGCAATTTATACTAACATATAATTCTTTCATTATGCAACTTCATTCTATTATGGTGTGTGAGGAACCGATCATTCCCAGTCAATACAAGATCAAAGTAGGGATTCTTCAAAAGTTCGATTGATATACTCACCCCAATTTTTTTATCTCTAGCACTTGTTGGGTCAACAACATTGATTTTCAACAAAGGCCTATAATTATTTAAACTTCCCAAAGAAAATATTAGTATTCTTCAAGAAAATTACCCATGTGAAATGAGAGAAATCATCAATGAAAGAGAAAATGTAGCTTGCACCTTCTAGTGAAGGGAAGTTGATACATACTACATCACGGTGAACTAGTTATAGTAGGTTCTATTCTTTCCATGCTTTTACATAGTTGAATGGTGCATGATTATTATTCCCAAGCACATAACCATTACATATTCCTTCAAGGGGAACACCCTCAAAAAACTGGAAACCATACTCTAATTTGTCAGTGCCTATAGACTTCATTAATTTAGATGCCTCATTTGTTCAGGCAAAATTTGAATTCTCTCATCCGTGTGAGAAATAAGTTTGTTCATTTCAAATTTTGGTCGATTCAAGTAATGAGACTTGTACAAGTTGTTTGTCAGGTAGAGATTCCCGTCAAGGACAATCAAATTCACTCTCTTCAAATCCAAAAAAAGAATTGATCGGGATGAAATTCTATAATATTATATGTTTGAGTCAACTGAGTGACATAAAGTAGATTAGCATTGATATTTATCATGTGATAGATGTAAACAATTTTCCCATGTCGACAAGCTACATCACCCTCACAAGCAACATCTACAGAAAAATCATTAGCAACATAGATTTTATTCTCCTTATATTTATCTAGTCTCGTGAATAAAGTGGAATCTTTGGCCATATGATGAGTGCACAAGGAGTTGACAACCCATTCATTATGTGTATTATGATACAATAATGATTGATAATTTTTTACTTAGAAGGTGAAATTATCAATGGGTCGGTGAACACCGAACACATCTCCTTCAAGTATTTTAACTTTTTCCTCTAAATCATTTTTTTATTGAATCATTTCTTCTTCACATGTTTAGTCTTTCCACAATATTGAGATATTATATCTGGGGTTCTTGATCATGGTATTTATTTTTTGTGAAAAATCATTAGATTTCACTCTATTCCTGGAATCCATCTTTCCCTTACCCTTGAGCAAGTGGGTCTGGTGTTTACCACCAATATTTCCTTATTCAAGCAATTTGTTTTGATTAGTAATCAAAATTTCAAAAAATACTTCAAAGGAGTATTCCTTACCATATTCATTGTATTCTTTCTAGTTGGTGCATAAACTCGACACGAACATGTGGAATGGTGTTCTCAAATTCAACAGGACCAACTTGATAATTTTTCCATACATCTTCTTATATTTATCTCTGCATTAACCCAATTTAAACTGGAGTTCCTTGACACATGAGAAATAGTCCTCCATTCTCTCAAAGGAATGAGGATTGAGAGAGATAAACTCTTTATCCAAATGCATGACATGTCTCTCATCGACTCGATTGAAAAAGGTATTCAGCTTCTTCCAAACCAAATGAGGGTAGTCGATTTCACAAAGGTGAAATAATATGTCCCATGAGATGTAGGTATTGATGACCCCAACAAACACATCCTTCTTCCCATCAACAAAAAAATTCACATAAGCATCTATTGGATTTGGAATCACAACATTTGCATATTTCCATAGTCCCTTACTCTTCAATATGGTTTCCATATCTGCAGCCCATACTGCACAATTTGATTTGTTTAGAATAACAGGATCAATCTTTGAACCCATATTCTATATCCAGACACAATATTTTGGTTCAATAGGTTCTAATCAACAAACCACCAATTGAGAGCCTATCAAATACTAGATCTGACTCAACAAGGTTTTTCGATAATAGTTTGAGGATTAAACCATCCACTCTAATACCATGTTGGGGATAAGGTGGATGATGACATGAAATAGAGAACACAATACCACAGATAATCAAAGAAGGGAAAAAATTTCAAAGAACAAAGGTGGTGTCTAAAGACACCTTTACAGTACTTAAGCATACGACACTACCATTAGAAAATCATAGTGCATATTTCACATGTTGATCTGCATGATCTGTTGCACAATATCAATTCACATTCATTGTTTTGATAGTGACCCATTGGGTCTTATTTTATAGTCTTAAGATCTAACTGAATTACATAGAATCCAGAATATATTTTCCAAACATAACTGTCAATGATTAGAGTTGAATCCACAAAAAACACTTTGTTGATTCAACTCAATAAGACTCAATCCAAATGACTATCCGTACAAATCCTAGTCAATTGTTGGATTGGTCAATCCATCTCCTGACTATCTTTGATTGTTGGTCAACTGTCTTATCGACAGGAACATCGACTATTCGACTGATAGGTGTGGTGTGTTGGTTAATCAATCGACCAATTGTATTCAAATGAAGGTTGACCTCTTAACTGATTGAACCTAGGAGATGTGTGATGATCCATCAATGCTTGATGTCCTAACGAATGGAAATACACCATTAAATCCATATTTGAATTGATATTTAATATTGGGAAAGGGAAGAGATTGTAAATTGTTAGAGCAATATATTTTGGGGTGAAACATAAAAAAATGAGGAAGATATCTAAGAAATGGACCAAAGGAATTTCTGCACATTAGAGAATGAGGAGAAAACAATGTTTATGAAGAAAAAGGAAGAAATGCATCAAGAATTAAGAACAAGAAGCGTAGATTCAAAGAAATCAATGAAGCCCAGCCATGTGAAGAAAGTTATTATGTGGACAAGCCTTATCCACTTAGGGTTAAGGTTTTGGTAGTCAATGTAATGGGTTTTCACCCACCTTTTATAGTATAAATATAATGTATGAGGTAGATTAAAAGTATCAATTGATCAAGAACTTTTTATGAAAATAAGTACCTTGGATAACCTTTTTGAGTCATGAGTCTTTCATATGTTTTGAGTTGAAGTATTGGTTTTCTCTAAATAGATGAGGAGACAATGGAGAGTTAGATGGAGTGTAACTGAGGATCAGGTTGCAATATGTGGAGCTTGGCGCGATGTTGGTCGGCCTCGACATTTCTATACTCTTGATGTATTGTGGGTATCACATAAATTATGATGAAGACTAATAAATAAGAAGAGGATCTTTGTGGACATACCCAAGGGAGGTGAATCATGGTAAAACATGGTTTTTTTATGTTCTTTTTATCTTATATGTTATTTTTACATTCTTTGTGATGAATAAATGGATAATTGAATGAAGACATTAGAATTTATTTACATTGTGCAATAGAATAGTATGATATTTTCTGCAGAATGAATGAATATGATGGTAGAATAGTAGATATGATATATCTGGAGTAAAAGAAGAATGATTCTTGACATCCCCATGAGTCCATCCCTTCCATGACTATGAACATTTCAGTCTTGCAGTCACCCATAAGAAATCTCCAGTGATATTGCATTGTACAATCTATGCATAGTGTTTCCTTCTGGTTTGTGAGAGGGTCGATGGTTTCTAGGGTTTTTTTGGAGAATTAAGGTAGATCCCAGGTCAACCCATACATAAAAAAATGGTTCTATTTCCCGATGGAACTCAGAAGAATAGGATGGAAGGGATCTGATGAGAATGTTAGTGAAGAAAATTTAGTGGTAAAAATGGATGCCCATGGCATGGAATCCTACTAAGCAAGTGATCCAGGATATTTTCATCGGGTGAATTATTAAATAATCATGTTAAATGAGCATAAACTAAAGTACACCATAAAGAGGGAAAATCTCAAAAGGAAAGAGACATAAGAATGCAATATGAACAAAAAAACTTGATAACGAAGTTCATCCATGGTAGACTACATCTCTAGGTCCTGCTCTCAAATGGGTAGGTATTTTTATTAACTTCACAAAATAATTGAGAAAAATACACAAGTATACCTCATTATGTAGTTAAGATACATAAGCTTTGCTTCGATCAGAAAACTAACATCACCACTACATTCATGGTGTTGTATTACCTAAAAATGATTGTCTCCATGCCTCGATCTGAGTCTGATACTTTCAGGCCCAAGAGACACCCCTGCCTTCATTTTTGTGCCCTGCCTATGCAATAAATGACTGAGAAAAATATCAAAATGCATGCCCCTATCTCAAAAAATCAGCCAAAATTTCTATGGGTGCTCTTGGTTCTCCTCTTCAATCCACTGAAGGAAAGCCTATTCTTATACAAAAATTCGGCGATTATGCATTGATGAAGGCGCTTGATGTGCTGGCAGGTGGAGCTATTTTAAGACCATTTGTTAGGCGTAGTTCTCGGGATTGAATTCCGCAAACTCCCCTTTTAGTGTGTTTGTTTTAAAACAAAAAATTGAACTGGCGCTAAATCTGGACGATCGCATGGAGGATGGCTAAAATTGGTAGGTGTGTTGCTAAAACGATAGAGAATTGCTAAACTAGTGGGTGGTTTCTAGAATGGTTGACAGCTGGCAGAATATGCCATATGTGGCAGAGTTTTGGAATGAAGTCATGTGTTTTAACATATAACCAAGGGCTGGTTGAAGGCCTAGCCCTTTTCTTCCACCCATACAAAACATAATTAAACAAATGATATTCGTTTAATTCTATAAACAAGAACCATATATTGGTATGTTGGCTAGCATGAAGGTTGTAAGTCCTTTGGGATAAGGACATTATGATATTGACTCCCATCGGCTCTGATATTTTTTAATTAACTAGACCATAAGAGGCCAATGGGGGTTTTCCATGTGCGAACCTCTCATTGGCTTCCCTCTACCATGTGTCAACTGGAGAATGGAACAATGAATCTGCCATGTGGACCTATAATAAACTTCCATGTATACTTGGAAACTTATACCACATCTCCATGTACGGACGTTCCATGTGTCACCTTGACCTTTTGACGTTTTGACCAAGTTTGACCTGAAATTTGACCGCTTATAACTTTCGATCTGTAACTCTGTTTGAAAATTTATTTGCACTGTTAGAAAGATTGTGGTGAAATCTTCACAACCATACCATTTTAAATGAGTTTTGGGAACTTTGAAGATTTCCCCTTTCTATGTTTTCTAAAGCCATTCTGAGTGTGCATTCTTAGTTGTTCTTAGCCTTCTCTCAATCCTTTTTGGATCATGCCTTCCCACTGAAATATTTTTGGACCACCAAAATATTTCATCAATCAACTAGTAAGTGAGAGAAGAGTCCCCTCACTTTGTCCTTCCCAATCTACTCTGCCTTGCTTGGATGTGTTCCCTTTAAGCATACTCGAATATACTCAACATCAACCATGCGTGAAGTCCTTGTCCTTCTATCTAGGATGATATATTTGTGTAACTCATCCAAGTAATTAGGTGTAAACTCATCAACTAGAGGTATTGAAACTTCCTCACCCCGATCCATGATCATGGGAGGCTCAAACAGTTTCTCCTTCTCTACGTTCACAACAAAGTAAATATTCATATATGGTGGAAGTTCTAAATGAAAAGAATTAGTGATGCTTTTCTCCAAGATAGTGAAGGGTCCATATCGGATGGGCTTGAGTTTCTTTCCTTTACGCTTCAATCGTTCATTGTTGATGTGAAGCCATACCCAGTTTCCAACCTGGAACTGATGATCAACCTTGTTCTTGTCATGCCAAGATTTATACTGTGCTTGATTCTTCTCAAATTGTTCCCTAACTACCTGGTGTATCTGTTGAATCCTTTGGATGAACTTGCGAGATCTTTCCTCTGTTCATTCTTCATTCACATCGTCATCTCTCCCATACATCAAGTCCAAAGGAAAATTTGGTATGTACCCAAAATATGTCTCAAAAGGTAAACTCTAAGTGGAGGAATGTAAAGCTCGATTATAAGCATGTTGTAGATAGGGTATCTATTCATCCCATAATTTAGGATGCTTGTTGCAATAGCCTCAAAGAAAAAGTACCACTGTTCTATTTACCACCTATGTCTATCTATTGGTCTATGGATGAAAAGCAATGCTCCTCTTCAATTTGGTGTCCATCATTCTACACAAGCTAGTCGAAAAGTCCCCAAGTAATCAAGTATCTCAATCTCAGACAATGGACGTGGGTAACCCAAAGTGATCTGGATGGATCTCAATGGACATCCACCTCTTCCAATGAATCATCATTTTGAGCCTGTGGTTTTGATAAACCATGATATTCACCCTTTTGATGGGGAATGGAATGTAATTTCATCTTCATTTGTTAATTACAAGCATCATTTAATGATTTCCTAGTGGTCTTATGTACATTCCTATAGGATAGTGTTAATGCATTGGATCCAAATAAAACTCCACAGTTAAGTGCGCTTGGGCTAGAGTATTACTGAGATGGGTGACCACCCAGGAAGTCCTACTATTTTACATCCCTATGTCATTTTATAAAATTAGTCTGATTTATCCCACATGCATCATGGGAATTGATCATGTCTAACTCTCTCAAATATAATTGAGGTGAAGGAGGCCCTTTAAGGATGTAATGGAGTGTGATGTAAATATTCTTGTGAATGAAGCATAGCCAACATCTCTTTCTTTTTAGAGATAAGCTACTGCATTTTTCCAATTTTTGTTCTACAATGTTTTTCTATCTTATTCAGTAATAGAAGTTGGGTTTCATTGTATTTATGTGTTGTCTACTATATTTTTGTGTATTTCATTGTTATATCTTGGTTATATTTCTTCCTTCATGTCGTTCTCAAAATCATCTAGATCATTGGTTCGAAGTAGTTTGCTCCTTGTGATTTCTCAGAGAAGGTCCCCTATGAGGTCAGGGTATAGAGATTTATGTCTTGAGCTAGTTTGTCTTGAGGAAAACCAGTCCCACTGGCCCAAGCGACAACCCATGTTAGAAGAAAAGAGAGATGAAAAAGCAAGAGATCCTTTCAACACGTTGCTCGAGGAAGTCCTCATGCGACAAAGGAATGATATGATGGACAAATTCTCTCATATCGTTCAAAGACTATCGATGGTGGAAACTGAGGCATCTTCAACAGGAAACCATTTTGCAAGCACAACACCCTTCAAGGTACAATTCAATTTTGATATCCCCTTATTTGAAGGCCAGACAGATGCAGATGCTCTAGAAAAATGGTTGAATCTGCTAGACGATTATTACTCTGTCCAAAAATTATCCGACAGTGAAAAGATCACCTTCGTGCTCCTTAAAGACCTTCCCCATTTAAGAGCTTCGTGGGAAGCTTCCTGGGAGAGGTACACCGCGGATGAATCTAAACTGTTTGGGAGAGAACCCACTTAGGCAACCTTTGTAGATTCCCTAAAGGAGGAGTTATACCTTGCCATAAACTATGATGATCAATACATGAGATGGTCAACTCTGCGTTAGAAAAGAGACCAGATGGTGTTGGATTACACAAAAATATTTCATACCTTTCACTCAAAGATAGGTATCGAAGAATCTGAGCGACACTTGGTTTTGAAGTACCGCAGTGGTCTACACAAGTACATCCAAACAAATATAGATTTCTTGGACATCTCCTCATTGGGATTTTCTGATCGATATGCAGTCAAAATTGAGTAGAAATTTAATCAACAGATTAAGTGGGAGAAGCATGGATAGAGAAAGGAAGGCCAAACTCAACAAATCCAGTCCCAGATCTAGGCAAAGAAGGGTAACATGAAGTCTAAGAAAGACACTGGAAAGTGTTGCGAGTTCCACAACATCCCTTGGCACAACACTGTTGAATGTCTCTCAATACAGTCATTGGTGGTTGAGCTCAAAGACAATGAGTTCAACCTCGACTTGGACCCTGATTCAAAAAATAATAAAGAGAGAGACATCATTGATGCAGAACCCACTTCTACTGTCGCAACTGCAACAATCCAACTAGAAGAGGATCTTAAGGAGGGGGAGCGACTCTTCCATTCACAGATGTGGGTGAAGGGGACCCCACTACATTTTATTGTTGATAGAGACATCCAGAAGAGCATCATCTCAGCAGAGGTGGTCAAGTAGTTGGATTTTCCAAAAACACCACACATGCAACCATAGAACATCGGCTGGCTTCACCAAGGTCAAGATCTCTGTGTCAGCAAACAATGTCACCTATCCTATGACAACAAGCCCTTCAACGATGAGGCATTGTGTGATGTTTCCCCACTGGAAGTATGCGATGTTCCATTAATCCAACCATATATGTGGAGGCACGATGTTATTTATGAGTCTCGACCCCGTAGCGTCATTGTTACTCTGGGTAGTCAGCTATACCAGATACCAGAGGTAGTTTCAAATATTTTCCCTCCAAAATAATGCCACAAAGTAATATCTCATACTGCAAAGTTTATCCTCTTCAAAATCAAATTAGAAGGTGAACATAAGGACACTGCAACCACTGTAGCCTCATCCCAATAACTTTCTATCCATCAGAAGAAGATCGACAAGATTGTAGATGAGTACCAATATGTTCTTGCTGCACATGCGGGGGTGCCTCTAGACTTCCCACTCGAGCAAGGTTATAACATAACCATTCATACTATTCATGTTGCATCTTCACCGACAGAGTCCTCCCACACTCAGGTAGATCATGGAGCTAGACTGGTTGAACGAATCCAACCCCTCTAGCAATATGTTCATGACATCCTACAACAATCTAAGAATGATAGATTATTCAGCAAGGCAAGCAATGCACCGAGTTTCATATTTAGCAGAAGTCTCTCCATCTTGCAAGGAAACTTGATGAAATAAGGACCATTTCTTCCTAAGGGGGGAGGAATGATCTGGATGGATCTTAGTGGCCATCCACTACTTCCACTAAATAACCATTTTGAGTCTGTGGTTTTGATAAAGCATGATATTCACCCTTCTGATGGGGAATGAAATGTACTGTCATCTTCATTTGTTAATTACATGCATCATTTAATGATTTCCTAGTGGTCTTATGTACATGCCTATAGCATAGCGTTAATGCACCAAATCCCATTAGAAATCCGCAATTAAGTGCGCTTAGGCTAGAGTAGTACTCGGATGGCTGAATACCCAAGAAGTCATATTATTTTACATGCCTATGGCATTTTACAAACTTAGTTTGATTTATCCCACAATGTTTAAAAATAAAGAAATGGCATCGAAACCACATATCTCTTGCGTGATTGAATCGACCACTTCCGCCAGAAGTAGAATCTATCAATGATAATCACACAACAAACTTTCCTATCTCTTTATGGATGCAATTGTTTCCTTGAGTTGTTAATGCAATCAAACATGGTAACCAAACTTCTATAGAAGGCGTCGAGTGTAGACAAAGAGGGTGACCTAGAATAACTGATGGGTTCCTTGCACATTCATGAGAGACCTATCATTAGTTTTTAATCCACTTACATTCTAAACAGTAAATTTGTGTAGAAAGGAAAACAAATAAAACATAGGCATAGTTTACGTATAACAAGAAATGTAATGTCGAAGAAATAAATTGAATATACATAAAGAGTTTTACATCGCTACAAAAATCTCGGTAATATATAGGAAGTTCGAAATAGAACTTAACAAAGTTCTTTTTCAAACAAAAATACCTCATCAACTTCTATTTTCATTAATTACAATCACACGGGATAAGGAAAGAATACATCCCTACACTACTATTAAAAATATTGGAATTCGTAATTACTATAGTTTACAAATGATCCTTTTTATAAATAGAATAAGAGTGGTGGCATTGTTATGTCTACGTTTAAAACCGCCAAGAAATTATAAATTTTGTGTCGTATGTACTATCTCTACAAGATTTATTGCTAAAGAGAGATAATTTCATTCCTTGAATATTATATGCTAGTTGTTAACAAGAGACCAGTAAACGAACTGAATATGAAACCCCTTATCTAAACGAATCAAGTTAATCATAGGAAACGGTCTAGTTCGACCCAAAAAGGTGAGGATTAAACTTGCAGAAGTATAGGAAGGATTAAATTACTACTTCAATATTTTGTTAATCAACCCTTTGACTGAACAATAAGAGCTATCTTGAACTCTAAGATAAACAATCATTACCATGTCCAGGAAATAAAAAGTTTAATGATGACTAGCCATGAAACTTTTTCAGACTAAAACTACCTTTCATGTTAAGACTAAAACCAAGTTCCTTATGGTAAATGGCGGATTTCCTTACCTGTAAATATTACTCCAAATGAAGATAAGCATAACAAGCTCGGAACCTATTTTATTATGAGGCTTCCCACCAATTTAAGCACAAGCATTTTTATGTGAGAGAGCAATGATAGGAACTTTCTCTATTTTCTAGAGGAAAGACTCCTGGAACGAATTGACGAAATTAATATGGAAATGTTACAAAATCTTCATGTTCAAGCGAAGAGAGGCCTCAATCCCCTCACCCTGTCGTATGTAAGCGTAATTAACGCTAAGCCATGTGACACTCTCGAGATAGAGTAAGGGTATTGGTTATAGGACTTGAGAAATAGTCCCATATGTAGTGTCCTTTATGAATGTTTAGACTCATCTTGTTCCCTCGAAATTTGATGGCTAAAATGATAAGTAATTAAAATTAAAGTTTCACCAAACTCTGGGTTGGCCAACTTTACCCACTCGCTACTATGCATATTTGTTTTATATCCTCTTACTTAATTATTTATATCCATGATATACATGTTACTAAAGTCGCGAGGTTTACATATTTTGGTTAGTGAGTTGTGTCTTGTTTGAAAGAATACAAGGGTGGCCCCCTTTGTTTTTTGCAACATAAAGGAAATCAAATTTACGATTTATGATTTGAAGATCATAATCGATCTCAAACATGATACTCCGACACACAGATCTGGCCCATACTAGCTTAATGTTTCAACCAGTAGCTCTGATACCAATCAATAAAGTACTCAACCACCCACAGGCCGGTCTACACCACCTCAAGCCCACTTTTGGACTTCTTTTTTGACTTCTAATATAACTTGTAATTAATAAAGATGAATGCAATATTAACATGTATAGATCAAGATTCATGTTATGACATGAATACATGAGACATATGTCATGCACAACAATAATAAGAAAGCATGCATATTCCAAATACAAATTTCTTAGATAAGTAAGTACACAACGGAATAAATACACAGAAAATTAAACCATAAGAGAGAGAACTTATATTTAATGAAACAAATCACCAACTAGTTGTAGACTAAGGAAGTTCCACCCAACCATAGAAATTGATGTTCCAAGTCTCAACAATAGTGTCACCCCCTAGCTAGGTCTATGAATCCACAAGGATGGTTCCAGAGTGTCGCTCGGCTTCCCACACTAGTCAACACTCAAGATATCATAGAATTTTAAGCGCCCACAACAATCCAAAGTACATCAACTCTCTTCTACCCAACCTGCATAGCCCAAGATAATGTAACCCCTTCTCTACCACATAGTACCTCAGGATGTCCATCTCCTTCGAGGGCTCCAATGCAGCTGGTCCAGAATCGCCATGTTGGGACTCTCAGGACTCACAACTGTGAGAAAAAATTAACATATGCCAAAGCATCTCAGACATGCAAGCCTTGATTCATAGCTGGAATACACCAATAGTATCTACAATAAAAAAAACATGGCTCCTCTCCAACAGTTCCCCTTCCCTTCTAAAGACAAACATGAATTAGGAAAGACAAATGGGTGGAAGAATGAATGGAGAGAGAACATAGTGAAAGGTGTGAACAATGAAAAATTGAGTGAGTGAGTGAATGAGTGAAGAAGAAGGAAACAAAAGAAGAAGAATGAGAACAAGAACCTCCCAAATTGACGAATGATGGGTTTATGTAATTCTTGGAATTAAGGGTCCACTTGGCCTTCCCCGCAAGAATCTCATTTAACTCTTATTCTCCATTAAAAAGAATGGACCAATAAAATATAAAATAAATACTTATTCCATCAAGCCCACTCTCTTGTGGAATCATAGCCTCCTATAACTCTTGTCCTTATCCGCCTAGCATCCAATGATGTATTTATTATTAATATTGACCAAACATTACATTTCTTAGGCACACTCGCCTCTTTCAATTGTTTTGGCACTATGGCCTTCATGGATTAAAAAAATACATTATTTAATATGGGGCTCAAAACCTCGGGTGTTACACTATGCATATTTGAAAAGAGGACATCAAGAATTTAATGTTGGAGAACATGTATACCTTAAAGTCAAAGAAAGAAGGAGCTCATTAAAACTATGGAATTGTTCCAAGTTGGCTCAAAGGAATTGTGGTCCATTCGATGTCTTAACTCGAATCAGACCAGTGGAATACCAACTAACACTCCCTAGAAATTTAAAATTTCATAATGTTTTTCATGTTTCGTTATTAAAAATATATATTCATGACCCTACTCACATCATTGATTGGAACATGGTGCAGGTGGAACTAGAAGGCGAGTTCAAAGAGGAACCTCTATTCATTTTGGACGGGAAAGAAACAATACTTCACAATAAATTAATATCTGAGGTAAAAGAGCAATGGAAGCACTTTAGCCCTGAGGAGGCTACCTAGAAGTTGGAGGATGAAATGATGAAATCTTATCCAACTATGTTCCAAGTGATGAATTGAGGGAAATACTAACGTCGACGATAATGTTATACTTAAGAGGAAGACGATGTGACATCTTCAAATATTAAAACATTTTATTTAAATGTTATTTCCTTGGAAATAAATTTCCATTTATGGAAATTCGTATTTGAAATTATTAAGGCCTGTAATTACTATTTTTTTTACTGTTTAGAAAGAGTTATACTTTCCAACTATCCTCTTGTGATGGACAAATACAAGAGACATATATTTTAAATAAATTAAATGCCATAAATAGGTGGAACAACTAGGTTAAAAGTAACTATGACTCTATGAGTGGGGAACATGTTTGAGTTAACTCGGAGTTGATTTCTAAATGTTTCGGACAATGAGTTTTGTCACTACAATCCCCTAAAAATCGTGGATTTGTAAAGCTGTGAATTTCCCAAGGAGGGAAATCGATGGAAAATTTCTAGGAAATGAGAGATGAAATATATACAACATATGTGTGAGGAATGAAGCTACTTAGTATGTTGTGGAGATGAATATTTGTTGTGTGAGCACAAGTGGTTTTAAGAAAATGATTTTCTAAATTGTACAGAAAGGAAGTGGCTAAGGAGTGAAGTTCAATTTTCCCTTATAGATTCATAGTCAACCTAGGGGGTGATCAAGACAAGTAATCTTGGTTTTTCTGCATCTACGGTTGGGTGGAACGTGGTTGTTTCATCTTTTTCCATCATAAATGTTACAAATATGTATATTTATTTGACTACTCTTCACTTATGTTGGAATGTTAAATTGCATTTAGCTACATAATTTGATCTACATAGATGTATCTTAGTTGAATAGTTGCTACTCTTGTTGGGTTTATTGATTTGTACGTAGCTAAAAAATTTATATGTATGCTACAATTTTTTTACATATGCTACATAATTGGATCTATATAGATGTATGTATGTTACTTAAAATGAAATAGTCACTTTATGATTCATAGATATCTTAACGTGGAATTTATGTATTCTAGTTATAAATCCTCAAAAAGGGAAAGATTAAGCAATTTTGCATAGTTACATAATGTCTTAAACTATGGAAATTTCCATATATAAAGTAATATGTTTCTGAATACCATAAAGTCATAAAATATTAGAATATTTTATGTATTGAAAAGAAAGAGAATACTTTACTAATTCTATAGGAATGAGAGTGAGTTAGGATTTTATGTTATTATTGTTGTATAAATATGAATACTTAAAGAAGTTCCTGAGAAAAAAATCTATAGTAAACAAGAGGAGCATCAAAATCAAAATAATTAGGTATGAAAGTGTATATCGATGATTTTCTCAGTGTTAAGTTACATCAATGAGATATACACAAATTCTTCAAAGAATCTAAAGTGATTTCCCTCTATTTGAGTGAAATATTTATTTTCAATATTTCCAAGTATATCATCTCACAAAACACCATATATGAAATTTTTATATTAATCATAGGAAATATCACAAGACATTTTTGTATACAATCGTATATGCATTATTCTAAGTAGAAATAGGCATAGTGTAGTATGAACATATGTGTTTAAACTTCTAGACATTATATTAACTTAAAATGTCAAAATACAAGGAGTCAAACACGTGATACTAGAAGAAAGAGCATAATGGGTCGAGAAATAGAATAAAAAAGTTCAATGTTTCTAGGTTAAGAAATGTAGGACATGTGTTTCCCAGAAAAGGAACCTGAGTACCTTTCACAAAGGGTAATTTTAATTGTGAATGAATTGGTGGTGCTATCCTTCTCCTTACCTGTAAGACATATTCACAATATATATCAGATAAAATCCTAGTTTAAATTTGGCATAAACATAAATTGGAATGGACAAGATTTAAAAATAAATAAATGGCATCGAAGTCACTTATCTCTTGTGGGATTGAATCAACCACTTCCACCACAAACAGATTCTGTCAATGATAGTCCCACATTAAGCTTTCCTATCTCTTTATGGATGCAACTGCTTCCTTGAGTTGTTAAATAACTCAAGCATGGTAACCGAGCTTCTGCAAAAGGAGTCTATTGCAGGGGAAGAGGGAGACTTGGGACAACTGATGGGTTCCCTCTCACATTCATGAGAGACCCATCACTAGTTTTAAATCCACTTATATTCTAAACAGTAAATTAATGTAGAAAGGAAAACAGATAAACCAGAGATATTGTCTATGCCTAAAAGGAACTGTAATGCCGAAGAAATAAATGGAATAGACAAAAATACTTTTGCATTGCTACAGAAAGAGCAGTAATATATAGGAAGATTGAAATAAAACTCAACATATTTCTTTTTCAAACAAAAATCCGACATCGACTTCTATTTTCATCAGTTATAATCGCATAGAACAAGAAAATAATACATCACTCGACTTTTCTTAGAAATATTGGAATTAGTAAGTACTATAGTTTACAAATGATCGTCTTTTATAAATAGAACATGCATTTTGGCATCATTATGTCTAAGTTTAAACCCAACGAGAAATTATAACTTTTGTTTCGTATGTACTATTTGTACAAGATTTATTACTAAAGAAAGATAACGTGTTTCATTGAATATTATAAGCCAGAGGTTAAGAAGAGACCAATAAANGGGAAATACTAACGTCGACGATAATGTTATACTTAAGAGGAAGATGATGTGACATCCTCAAATATTAAAACACTTTATTTAAATGTTATTTCCTTGGAAATAAATTTCCATTTATGGAAATTCGTATTTGAAATTATTAAGGCCTCTAATTACTATTTTTTTTACTGTTTAGCAAGAGTTATACTTTCCAACTATCCTCTTGTGATGGACAAATACAAGAGACATATATTTTTAATAAATTAAATGCCAAAAATAGGTGGAACAACTAGGTTAAAAGTAACTATGACTCTATGAGTGGGGAACATGTTTGAGTTAACTCGGAGCTGATTTCTAAACGTTTCGGACAATGAGTTTTGTCACTACAATCCCCTAAAAATCGTGGATTTGTAAAGCTGTGAATTTCCCAAGGAGGGAAATCGATGGAAAATTTCTAGGATATGAGAGATGAAATATATACAACATATGTGTGAGGAACGAAGCTACTTAGTATGTTGTGGAGATGAATATTTGTTGTGTGAGCACAAGTGGTTTTAAGAAAATGATTTTCTAAATTGTACAGAAAGGAAGTGGCTAAGGAGTGAAGTTCAATTTTCCCTTATAGATTCATAGTCAACCTAGGGGGTGATCAAGACAAGTAATCTTGGTTTTTCTGCATCTACGGTTGGGTGGAACGTGGTTGTTTCATCTTTTTCCATCATAAATGTTACAAATATGTATATTTATTTGACTACTCTTCACTTATGTTGGAATGTTAAATTGCATTTAGCTACATAATTTGATCTACATAGATGTATCTTAGTTGAATAGTTGCTACTCTTGTTGGGTTTATTGATTTGTACGTAGCTAAAAAATTTATATGTATGCTACAATTTTTTTACATATGCTACATAATTGGATCTATATAGATGTATGTATGTTACTTAAAATGAAATAGTCACTTTATGATTCATAGATATCTTAACGTGGAATTTATGTATTCTAGTTATAAATCCTCAAAAAGGGAAAGATTAAGCAATTTTGCATAGTTACATAATGTCTTAAACTATGGAAATTTCCATATATAAAGTAATATGTTTCTGAATACCATAAAGTCATAAAATATTAGAATATTTTATGTATTGAAAAGAAAGAGAATACTTTACTAATTCTATAGGAATGAGAGTGAGTTAGGATTTTATGTTATTATTGTTGTATAAATATGAATACTTAAAGAAGTTCCTGAGAAAAAAATCTATAGTAAACAAGAGGAGCATCAAAATCAAAATAATTAGGTATGAAAGTGTATATCGATGATTTTCTCAGTGTTAAGTTACATCAATGAGATATACACAAATTCTTCAAAGAATCTAAAGTGATTTCCCTCTATTTGAGTGAAATATTTATTTTCAATATTTCCAAGTATATCATCTCACAAAACACCATATATGAAATTTTTATATTAATCATAGGAAATATCACAAGACATTTTTGTATACAATCGTATATGCATTATTCTAAGTAGAAATAGGCATAGTGTAGTATGAACATATGTGTTTAAACTTCTAGACATTATATTAACTTAAAATGTCAAAATACAAGGAGTCAAACACGTGATACTAGAAGAAAGAGCATAATGGGTCGAGAAATAGAATAAAAAAGTTCAATGTTTCTAGGTTAAGAAATGTAGGACATGTGTTTCCCAGAAAAGGAACCTGAGTACCTTTCACAAAGGGTAATTTTAATTGTGAATGAATTGGTGGTGCTATCCTTCTCCTTACCTGTAAGACATATTCACAATATATATCAGATAAAATCCTAGTTTAAATTTGGCATAAACATAAATTGGAATGGACAAGATTTAAAAATAAATAAATGGCATCGAAGTCACTTATCTCTTGTGGGATTGAATCAACCACTTCCACCACAAACAGATTCTGTCAATGATAGTCCCACATTAAGCTTTCCTATCTCTTTATGGATGCAACTGCTTCCTTGAGTTGTTAAATAACTCAAGCATGGTAACCGAGCTTCTGCAAAAGGAGTCTATTGCAGGGGAAGAGGGAGACTTGGGACAACTGATGGGTTCCCTCTCACATTCATGAGAGACCCATCACTAGTTTTAAATCCACTTATATTCTAAACAGTAAATTAATGTAGAAAGGAAAACAGATAAACCAGAGATATTGTCTATGCCTAAAAGGAACTGTAATGCCGAAGAAATAAATGGAATAGACAAAAATACTTTTGCATTGCTACAGAAAGAGCAGTAATATATAGGAAGATTGAAATAAAACTCAACATATTTCTTTTTCAAACAAAAATCCGACATCGACTTCTATTTTCATCAGTTATAATCGCATAGAACAAGAAAATAATACATCACTCGACTTTTCTTAGAAATATTGGAATTAGTAAGTACTATAGTTTACAAATGATCGTCTTTTATAAATAGAACATGCATTTTGGCATCATTATGTCTAAGTTTAAACCCAACGAGAAATTATAACTTTTGTTTCGTATGTACTATTTGTACAAGATTTATTACTAAAGAAAGATAACGTGTTTCATTGAATATTATAAGCCAGAGGTTAAGAAGAGACCAATAAAGGAACTGAAGATGAAATCCTTTATCTAAAGGACTCAGGTTAATCATGGGAAAATGGTTTAGTTAGACCCAGAAGGTGAGGGTTAAACTCATAGAGGTGTAGGAAGAAGTAAATTACTACTTCAAGATTTTGATAATCAACCATTTGACTGAACAATAAGAGCTCTCTTGAACTCTAAGATAACCAATCATTACCATGTCTAGGAAATAAAACTTGGAAATAATGGAGAAAGCGCTAGTTGTAAGCGCCAGTAATAAGTGCGGGTTGTAAGCGCCAGTTAGAAGAGTCAGTTCTTAGTTAAGAGTCAGTTGTCTAGTTGTCTTTTGGTTTGTATGTAGCCGACTCGGGAGAGTTTTTTCCTATATAAAAATGTAATCCATCTTCATTGAATATCAAGAAGTGAGCGTAGCCTCACCGTGTTTGTTTGCGTACACAAGACGTGCGAACACCTCGCAGCCGGAATACGTGTGAGGTGCGAACTCCCCGCAGAAAAATAAAACGTGAGGTGTGAGAACTACAAAGCTTCGATTTGCATGCGTGAACGGCTGCCTGAGAGACAGATGCCCCATCTCTTTGCTGCGTGAGAAAATCCTATTTGGTGCGTGGATTAATTCGGAAAAGTTTTTTGTGAGCGTGGAGTTTGAATCGTTTTTGTGCAAGGCTGGTGCGATGAGCATGGAGTTTAATTTTGTGAGTTTGGGTGGATGCATGAGAAATCACTACTGCGTGAAGACTGCATGAAAGCCGTGACGAGAACTCATCGTTGTAAAGCTCGAACATGCATGCGTGAGTTTGCAAAGTTTGGAATTGCATGCGTGAGTTTGCAGCACGAGTTTCGAAACCATTTATGTCCGTGGAGCAAATGAGGTAATGAGTTTAAGTGGTAAAGTGTGGTAAAATATATATATATTGTTTATATATATTTTTTATTGGGTCGTGGCTTATTCCATGTGGTAAAGGAGCATTTTAATAAGCTTGAAGTATAAAGTCCTTTCTTAAAAGTGAAGTTTATTAAAGTGGAGGTTTATTGGATTATTAAAAGGATTGAAGTTTATTAAAGTGGAGTTTTATTAAAGTGGATTATTAAAAGGACTAAAGTTTATTAAAGTTTTTTTTAAAGAGGGAGTTATAAGTTTTTTTAAAAAAATTGGATATTTTGGATATTAAGATGCATGCATGATATAAGCTGAGAACAGAGATAAATTGAGTCGGATCGGTGGTATCCGAAGGCAGAGCGACAAAACGTTGCATATCCTTGGTGATTTTCTTGCAGAGACTAAATTACAGCGATGGCGAATCTGCTGGCAGAGACCTACCTTAACGAAGCCAACAAGTTAGATGGCTCAAACTTCATTAACTGGAAATTCAAGATGTAGACGCTCATGGAGGGCTATGGTGTCTGGAACATTACGAATGGAACCGAACTGAAACCTGTTGCGGCTGCAGGTGAGACAACAGTGGTAGAAGGTGCGATAGCAACATAGATCCAAGGCTGGGAGAAGCGCGAAAACAAGGCAAAGGTATTGTTGCGCATGTCCGTTAAAGATAGCATAATTCCACATATTAGAGATGTTACAACTTCTGCTGCAACATGGACAACTCTCAAATCATTGTATGAAACTAGCAACACAAATTGCATTTTGTTCCTGAAAACTAAATTGCTAGGCATTAAGATGGATGGAAATGAATCTGTTAGTTCATTTTTGGGTCGCATTAAAGAGGTGAAAGACAAGCTATTAAATATAGGGGAAACTGTTTCCAATACTGATCTAGTAACTATTACCTTAAATGGTATGTTATAATACTATCATATGTTCATAACAGGTCTTGCAGCAAGGGAGAAACCTCCTACATTTGAAGAACTGACAGGTATTTTGTTGCAAGAGGAAGAGAGGCGTGGGAATTTGAAGCCTTCGAGTAAAGATTTGGCATTGTGGTCAAATAATAGATCTGCGAGAGGGAGATTAGGAGTAAGAGGTAGAGGAGGCAGTTCATGGCAGAGAGTCAGTTCATGGTAGAGAGGCAGTGCATCGTAGAGAAGACAATCGCCAAATCAAGGTATGCAATCTGATATGAATGAGTCAAAAAGTTGTTTTTACTGTGGTCGACCTGGACATATGGTTAAAGACTGTCATAAGAAGAAAAATTATGAGGCTAGGAATAAACCTAGAACACATTCAGGTCATTATGCAGAAAAATATTCAAATCAAGAGCACAGATTATTTATTGCTAGTGATGATATTGATGAACCCCCGAATTTTGACTCATGGGATCTTAGGCTGTTTTTGTATAACGCTGCTTTATCTACTGAAACGGATGATTCTGATGCCTGGTTTGTGGATTCCAGCATATATCTTGACTTGTAATAAAAATTGGTATATGACTTGTAATAAAAATTGGATTCCAGCATATATGACTTGTAATAAAAATTGGTATGCTAATTTCAAAGAAACACATAATGGTGCCAACATATATCTTGGAGATAACCACGCTCATCAGATCAAGGGATATGGAGACATTCCTGTGACATTGTTGAATGGTATTGTTCGTCACATCCACAATGTGGTGTATGTGCCAAGAATAAAGAAAATTTTGATCTCCGTGTCTACCATTACAGACTAGAACTTGAAGGTTGAATTCTTCAAGAATTATTGCATAGTGAAGGATCTGCTGGACCACTTTCGCACTGTTGCAACGGGCGTCAGAGTAGGAGGTCTATACAAACTTGATGTTACTAGCAAAGCACATCATGCACTGACTTCTTCCACTATGCCAATAGAGATTCTTTGGCATCAAAGGTATGGACACATCAATCATCCTGATTTATTGTCATTACAGAAAAAGAATATGGTTGAAGGACTTCCCATGTTCAAGAATGAGAAAGTTGTTTGTGATGGATGTGCATTAGGAAATATGCACAGAGATGAATTCCCCTCTAATCCTGATAAGAAAAAGAGAGATGTGTTAGATCTTGTGCACACTGATGTTTGTGGGCCTATGCAGACTAGGTCTTTAGGAGGTGCATTTTACTTTCTATTATTTATTGATGATTGCACGAGATTCACATGGGTTTACTTCCTTAGAAGAAAAAGTGATGTTTTTGAGTATTTTAAGGAATTCAGAACCATGGTGGAAAAGCAGACAGAAAAATCCATCAAAATTCTCCGTTCAGATCAAGGGGGGGAGTACAAATCAGGGGACTACAACAAATATTGCAAAGAGAATGGAATAGTACAACAATTTACAGTACCTCACACTCCACAGCAAAACAGAGTCGCCGAAAGGAAAAACAGAACTCTGGTCGAGTGTGCACGCAGT
>JZKD02S1029623.1:123108-133348 GCA_000966675.3 Picea glauca
TATATAAATGAGATATAAAAGAATTCTTCATAGAACCTAAAGTGATTTCCCTCTATTTGAGTGATAGATTCATTTTCAAGATTTCCAACTATATCATCTCACAAAACACCATATATGAAATTCTTATATTAATCATAGAAAATATCACAAGACATTATTGTATAGAATCATATATGCATTATTATGAGTAGGAATAAGCATAAGTGTAGTATGGAGGTAGTTGTTTAAACTCCCAAACATTAATTTAACTTAAAATGTCAACCTACAAGGAGTCAAACACCTTATACAAGAAAAGAGAGCGTAATGGGTGAAGAAATAGAATAAACAAGTTCATTTTTTCTGGGCTAAGAAATGTAGGACATGTGTTTCCCATAAAAAGGAACCGAACCTGAGTACCTTTCGTAAATGAGAATTTTAATTCTGAATGAAGTGGCGGTGCACTCCTTCTCCTTACTTGTAAGACATATTCTCAATATATATAAGAGAAAATACTACTTTAAACTTGGAATAAACATCAATGAGGATGGGCGAGATTTAAAAATAATGAAATGTTGTAGAAACCACTTATCAATTGTGGGATTGAATCGACCACTTCTACCAAAAGAAGACACCATCAATGATAGTCGCACAGTAAACTTTCCTCTCTCTTTACGGATGCAACTATTTCCTTGAGTTGTTAAAGCGCTCGGGCATGGTAACCAAACTTCTGTAGGAGGCGTCGAGTGCGAAGGAAGAGGGCGACTTAGAACAACAGATGGGTTTCCTCGCACATTCATAAGAGACTAATCATTATTTTTTAATCCACTTACATTATAATTAGTAAATTATTGTAGAAAGGAAAAAAAATAAAACAAAGACAGAGTCTATGTCTAAAAAGAATGGTAATGATGAAGAAATAAATGGAATATACAGAAAGACTTTTCCATTGCTACAGAAAGCGTGGTAACATATAGGAAATTCAAAATAAAACTTAACATAGTTTTGTTTAAAAAACAAATCCCTCATCAAATTTTATTTTCATCTCTTACAATCGCATAGACCAAGAAAAGAATACATCCCTAGAATGCTATTAGAAATCTTGGAATTCGTAAGTATTATAGTTTACAAATGCTCCTTTTTGTAAACAAAACATGATTTTTGGCATCGTTATGTCTAAGTTTAAACCCCACGAGAAATTATAACTTTTGTTTCGTATGTACTATTTGTACAAGATTTATTACTAAAGAGAGATAACGCTCTTCCTTGAATATTATATGTCAGTGGTTAAACAAGGACAAGTAAACGAACTGAAGATGAAACCCCTTATCTAAAGGACTCAGGTTAATCATAGAAAAACAATTTATTTTGACTAAGAAGACGAGGGTTAAACTTGTAGAAGTATATGCATGAGTAAATTACTATTTCAATATTTTGATAATCAACCCTTTCATTGAACAACATGGGTAGTTACGGAGCAACAAGTCCTTGCTAAGAAGGCAGAGGGACTTGCTGCTCCGATATTCATAGACACTAGTTTATTTTCTATTCGAATATGGGAGACATCGCGTGCACCAACCTTCTTCTTTCCCTCGATCAACTAGAAACTCTTAGGAGGAGAGAAAGCAGTCGACTGTCGTTGCCCTGTCATTAATACATGTAGAGAAACAACTCGCCTGATCGCTATTGGGGCAGCAGGGCAGGGCAGAGCGTGAAAGAAATGGATTAGGTTTTGCAAACTCGGTAACAAAGAGGGTCCTTAGCTCAATAAATTCATGCCTCCTTCGTGAAGGAATGTAGCGTGTGCAAAGAAAGGGTTGTTTCGAGCATGTAGAGCAACATTCTATTTTACAGAAGAGAAGGTTTGCTAAAGACAAGTTGTGATTCAATCGTTCATTGTTTAAGGACTGGGAAAAGTACCCATGCAAGCCTCCTCACTCTCCTTATTTAAATATTCTACGTTCCTTGCCCGAAGAGGGATTGCTCGTCCTTACTCTCCCTTCCTCAGACGAGGATAAGCAATTTACGTTCCTCCTTGCCTTGATCGATCTGTGGAGAGCCTGGAAGATGAAATCTCACTGGATTCCAGGACTAACTCCAATGCTTTTACTATTGTATTTCTCACTGGAAAAATCTACCAAAATAAAGTGGAGGTGGAAGTTTTGTTCAACACCCTGCTGGGACTTGTGATCTGTGTTGTTACTGTTATTGCCTACCAAATCATTAATCTTGTATACGCTGGTTGAAGAAGAATTAATCTTGTATAAGCAGGTTGAAGCACACATTTAATACAAGTCTCTTCGAAACTAATCATGAGAGCCTTCTCAAGTGACGCGTGTCCATCCTCCATCTGTCATAGCATGATTTTTTATGGGAACTTTAATTTCATGGAAGAAGCTTAACAGTCGTCTCTATCTGTAACTCGCTCGAATTTCTTGAAACAGCAGGAATCAAGAAGACGCCATTGCAGTCTGTACTTGTGAAGACGCCATTGCAGTGTGTACTTGTAATAGACCTCAAAACTACCATATAAAAAAAAAATTGTTTATACATTCATCCTTAAATAGATTCGATATTCAAAGAAGGTAGGCTTTTATATTAGTTTGCTAGAGTCCTTGCTGTAGTTTTCAAGTCAACGCCATAAGATGTGCATACTCCACATTCCAATATTCACTTAAAGTCCTGTAATTATAATTACTTTCATATCTGTATACACATATACCCATTACAATAGGCTTAGATTACAAACGACTTTGGGACTTCTGGCCTAAGCCTTATGCGTTAGACTATACATACATATATTCGCACGAACTCAATCAAAAGGATTTAGTTAAAATGTAAAGAGTTAGATTATACTCCTTTGTGAAATGTTTTAATACAATATATATAATATAATAAGACCCCTTTATTTTAAAAGCATTCGGATAAGGGTAGTGGTTAGGTAAGGACTTATGAGTAAACTCAGTGTACGAAACCCTCTGCTCGTGCTAGCAATCCCACTCGGCTCCACCTGTCCAATATGTAACATCAGCTAAACATTGTATTAACTGCATTTATAGTGATTTAGAGTTAAAGGCTTCCATGAGTCACACAGGTGCTCCCTTAATCTGTAGCCCATTGAATGCCAAAGAAGGGATAGGTCTAACGAGAATTAAATCCTGGCGAGCCCATTAATGGGGGCAGGGTGTATGCTAATGTCGAGGCCATCACCTAACATGTTGTCCAATATGAATGTGCCAAGTCTACCTCATCACATGGCCTTTCATACCTGTAACCTTCATTCTCCGAGGAACGGGTTCTCTAGGTTAATGAAATTTTCTCTTGTTGTGGGGAGGTTCTCCGGAAACCTAGCTCTGCAACTCCGTTTTCTTGGCGAAGGGAAACAATTGTGAGGACTTCCTATGATGGACATGGCATCTCCATCTAACCACCTGGTAAGTTTTCTCATTATCTCTGCATCTCTAGTCATGGTTTAGTGGTTGAGTTCTCTTTCTCTTGTAATCACCATGGATTAACCTATGTGTTGTACCGATTATACTGACTGTGGGTAGCTATTCCCTCATTGCTAAATCTAAAATGGTTCTTGGAAAGTTCCTCACTCCTGATAAGTAGTTTTCATTACCGTATCCTTATCTATTGAGGGAGTTATGAAAGGCTTGATACCTCGTTCCTTTGTTTTCTTGGTGTTTCGTAAGTAGTTTGCCTTTAGGGCATGATATTTCCGCTCTACTTTACTACTCTGTATCATTGATTGAGTATTGCGTCTACGCGAGACTTCTCCAAAATTCCATTCCAGAGGCTAAAAGTATGAGGGTGGGAATTACCCTATTATTGCAATATATTCTTGTCCATACTGAAACAATTTTCCTTTCGTAGACTCTAATTACCTGTCGTGGTTGGTATTGTCTGACTGGTATTTGAATAATGTCTCCCCTATCGAAGCTTTGTTTATCCACCTCTAAGAGTTCTTTCGCTTGTACATCATCCTCACCCATAACCCGTAACTCCAACGAAAAAGTCGAATAAGCCCTTCATAGATTTATTTTCTCGATCTTGAATTAGACTGGTAAATACTTACGGATTATGAATGACTTACCGCGGTCTGTCATTATGTTTCAATCACTCCGTGTTAATTAAATCCCCTTTTTGTTATCTTTAAAACTGATTTATGTATTTACAGTTTAGGCATTTTCATATTAACTGTTTCGATTTTATTTCCCTACGAGGATTCTGTCTATTATAATCTCTGGGTCTCATCTGTACCTTGGTCACTAGAGTATACTCGTCCACTGATTAATGTTTCTAGAATTGGTGTTGGAATCACTGTTATATTTACGAAAATCATATTTTCTTGTATAATCCCTTTTCTTTCTTTTGAACTAGATGTTGTAACTAATGACGGGGACATGTTTTCATATGAGGGTACCCATCAGTTTATTCAAGATCGTTCCTCCCTTTTTGGTTTGTTGACGGGCCACTACTCAAAAATGGAACACACCCACGATAAACCTAAGATAAGTATAGGTTATGTCAAATGAGAAATTTCATTCTGTTGATAATTTCATTCACCCTTCTTTCGTATAGTTACTAATATTTCAATGGTACAATTTTGAATAGTTCTCGTCGATGCAAGGTTTCAGATATCCACGCCTATCCTTGGCATCAAAGGTATTCGGGTTCCATGCCCGTAACCCTCTTCGTCTCATCTTTTTAGTTCTAGAAGAAGGGCATGGTCCCTTTCCATTCCTTTTATTAGCAGTGTAGTTCTGTTCCGGCTTCAGTATCGTTTGATTTAAGGGTAAGCCCATCTTGTGGTATTATTCCTATTTTTGGAATAAAACACAGTATGGGGTATTTATTTGTTTCAAATCTTGATGAGATATGTAATGTAATCCTTAAAAGAATTTCAGGGTTTTCCTCCCGCCTACTTGTAAAAGCATACTCGTTATTTCATTGGTTTAATATATCTTAGTGCCATGCTAGCTTCTTCAAAATTAGAATTTTTAATTGAAAAAAAATTGCTCGGCTTTGTCGACTATGCATATATCTTATCTGTAGTTGACTCCAGATAGCATTATGGTAAGATAAGTTCGATTTGTGCCCATACTGTAATCGTATTAAATGCTTCCCTTTTTTATTACTAGGTCATTATGTTGTTGTTTACAAAGTTATGAATTTATCAAGACTATGTGTAAATCATGTCAAGTTTCCAGGGTGTCCTTTTTATTTCTTTGGGCCTTTGTGCCTCTCGTGATTAGTTATGGAAAATTTCTTGTGTTAACCGATTCACTCCAAAAATTAATTCCCGTAATTCGATCTGTGGTCCCCTAGACCAAGTCCTCCTATAACTTTTCATTAAACACGTGTTGATATAAAAAATATGTAAATGTTGTAGGTTTTCTATAATAATTCTTGAAATTTGCAAGGTTACTTCCGTACCTAAATATATGTATATATCTTAGGCACTTGCGATTATAGTTATATCCTAATAATCATAATTGTTCAGCTTGTACATGGAAGAAATCTCATCCAATTACTATACTTTTGCGCATACCTTTATATATCAGATAGTAACTATACGTCCATACATATATATACCTACATTATTTAATTTCCATTTGTATTTTGTACATAGGTAATTCCAATCTTCAATACAAATTATTCGTAGGGTTTTCACCTATAGTGTTTTATCTTATGACAGCAGTAATCCAATCCACGAAACATATTCTTCCAGAAGTTTTTCCGGGCATACCTTTTCAGCTAGTATATTTACGGGAATTTAGTATTCATAACAGCAATAAGACGTAGCCAAGATAATCCATTCAGATCTAGTATAGAGACATTCTATCAGTTCCTAAGTTCAATAGGATGCATTCAATCTTTCCTCCATAGTATTATTTCTATTCAGAATTAATAGATGCATTCTATCAAGTATTTAACCATATAACATTCAGCCATAGAAGGGAAAGAAATAACATATCTGAAATAATACGTTGAAAGACAAAGGGAACAACCATGTTCCTCCCAACCGTAGAACAGGGTAGCCAAATCACTTGCTCAGTTCACCCCCTAGCCTGACCATAAATCCATGAGGGCGAATTTGATATCTCCTCTTCAACAATGTTTTCCTCTATATGTAGTCCTCTCCTTGCTTCACACTCAATATTTAGTGTTCATAAATGCAAGAATACAACAGTTCCTTTTCCCCAGCATACCCGACAGTGTCATGCCTCCTCACATATGCTATTTATCAAACCAATATTTTTGCCTTGGTCTTTTTCCCTCCCTTGGGAATTTTTGCAGCTTTATAAATCCCTAATTTTCAAGGGTGGACAATGGCCAAATCCTTGATTTCCCACATGTAACAATCAACCCAGAGGTAGTTCCAACATGTTCCCCACTCATGGATTCATGATCATCTAAATTTAACATGGTTGTTCCATTTGTCCTCCTGGAATAATTAAAACAATATTATGTTTATGTACTAGTGTCATAGTCAAATAGTTAGTTGGGTCAAATCAGGTCTCTGCCCAACAGTTAAAATAATAAATTACAATTTATCAAATTTGAAATTCAGAATTGCCATAAATGGGAAAATTTTTCCCAATTCGAAAATACTAAAAACGGAATAATTTTCTAACAAATTTCGAATTTCAAAAATACTTTATTTTTGGAGATGGAACATCCTTTCCCCCTTCAATAAAACATTGTCCTCAATGTTCGTTCCTTTCTTGGAATAGGATTGGATGAGATTTCCGCAAATCTCCCTCCAACTCCCAAGTGGCCTCCTCAGGGCTAAAGTGCTTCCATTGCACTTTTACCTGATCGACGGCTCTATTTCGAAGTGTTATTTCTCTCTGGTCCAGAATGCGCAGGGGTTCCCCGTGGAACTCGCCTTCTGGTTCCACTTGCACTAAGTTCCAATCGATTATATGAGCAGGGTCATGGACATACGTTTTCAACAAGGAAACATGAAATACATTATGAATTCTTAGATTAGCTGGAAGTGCAAGTTGGTATGCTACAGGTCCAATTCGAGCTAGTATCTCGAAGGGCCCACAAAACCTGGGTGTCAACTTGGCACAGTTCTTGAGTTTTACTAAACTCTCTTGGGATTTGAATTTTAAGTAAACATGATCTCCCACTTGAAATTCCAAGTGTCTTCTATTCTAGTCCGCATAACTTTTATGCCTGTTCTGTGTCTCTTTTAAGTTCTAGTGCACCTTTCTTACCATACTTTCCATTTCTTGGAGCATTTCGGGTCCAACCATGAGTCTGTCAACTGGATCGTCCCAACTAATTGGTGTCATACACTTTTTATCGTATAGTACCTCGAAGGGGCTCAATTTAGCCGAAGTTTGGTACCCATTGTTATATGCGAATTCTACCAAGTGCAAGTAGTTTTCCCACTTACTTGGTTTTGTTCTTATGTACATGCAGAGCATATATTCTACGATACGATTTGTTCATTCAATATGTCCATCCGTGTGTGGATGGTAGCTTGTGTTGAAATTCAAATTAGTATTTAGCCCTGCAAACAATTCTTTCCAAAAAGTGGACATAAATTTTACGTCTCTCTCTGAGATCACCATTTTAGGAATACCATGCAGTCTAAAAATTTCTTTCATAAACATTTCAACGATAGTTATAGCTTTAAAAGTAGATTTCACAAGAATAAAGTGTGAAGACTTAGTGATTTTATCGATTACAACCATAATAGAATCATTATGTTTATGAGATTTAGGCAAACATGTTATAAAGTCAAGCGATATGGTCTCCCATTTCCATTTTGGCACTGGTAATGGCTGTAATAGGTAGGATGTATGTTGGTGTTTGGCCTTAACCTGCTGACAATCTTAGCACCTAGCCAAGTATTCTACTGTTTCGCCCTTCATATTAGGCCAGTAAAATAGTTTTCTAAGTGGTGTTATCATTTTCTGGTATCCTGGATGGCCAGAATATGGTTTCTTATGCACTTTGTCCAAGACTATTAACTTTAAGTCTATTGAATTTGGTATGTAAAGTCTGTTTTTAAATCATAATAGTCCCTTCTTGTCGATACTCAGATCTGGTTTATCTGAGTTTGCAGTATTGTTCTGTAATTCTGCCATTATTTTGGTGTAATTTTCGTCGTTAATACCTATCGTCCTTATTCATTGTTCCAGATCACTTTCTGTCATGTTGTTATTTATCTCAAATAACCCATGGACTCTTCTGCTTAAAGCGTCTACTACCTTATTTTCCTTACCCTTGGTATGTCTAACCTTGAAGTCTAATTCGCTCAAAAAGGCTAACCACCTTGCTTGCCTTGCATTAAGATCTGATTGGCTAAACAGATATTTCACACCGCTATTATCCGCCAATAGTAGAATTTTTTTGCCCATTATGTAGTGTTGCCACATTTTTAAGACGTGTATTACTGCTGCTAATTCTAAGTCATGAGTGAAATAATTTCGCTCATCTTCTTTTAATTTCCGGGACCCATAACAAATCATGTGTCCTTCCTGAGTTAGGACACCACCTAGTCCTTATTTACTCGCATCCACACACAAGGTAAAGTCTTTATCTAGGTCTGCTACCTTCAATATGGGTGCAGTTGTCAATAATTCCTTCAGCTTGTTAAAATTGTCCTGACACTTCTGTGACCAGTTAAACTTGGTCCTTTTCTTTTGTAATGACGTGATAGGGTAGGATATCTTTGAAAACCCCTCTTTAAATATGCGATAATATCTAGTGATTCCCATGAATGATCGGATATCCTCTACATCCTTAGGTACCGACCATTACATGATGACTTTTATTTTCTCAGGGTCGATGGCAATGCCTTCTGCTGAAATTAAATGTCCCTGAAATTTCATTTCTTTTGATAAAAGTCACACTTATCAAATTTGGCATACAGTTTGTGTTTCCTCAACGCTTTCATAACTATTCTTAAGTGTTCTTCGTGTTCTTCCTTCATTTTAGAATACACCAGAATATCGTCGATAAATACTAGTATGAACTTGTCTAAGTATTGACTGAAAATACTGTTCGTCAGGCACATAAACATGTCTGGTGCGTTAGTGAGTTCGAAAGGTATGACAATGAATTCGTAGTGTCTATATATTGTTTGAAAAACTGTTTTTCTTATATCCTCATCCTTTATCCTAACTTGTGTTAGAAAAACAAGACCGTAGAGCAATAAAATAAAACAAATGCAGAAACAAAACACAGAAGACACACAATACAAGAGAGACATAGATTTGCGTGCTTCACCCAATGTGGGCTACGTCCACCATAGAAATTGTCAGGTCCTTCCTTTATTATTATCCATCAAATGAAGGGATACAACCTACAAAAAAACCCGCTGTAACTTGCTCTTCTTTCTCTCATAGTCTCCTCTCTCATAATACAATATTCACTGTCAACCATAGTCGTGATACATTTCCTTCATAAAAGAGGGTTTCCTTCTAGGGAAAAAAACCCTAACATAATCTCTATCGTTAGATATGCGACCTTATAATGAACGGTCCATATTTACAATGAAATTACAATATACTTTTACAAGCCGATTTTTTCTTCAGGGGCTTTGCCCCCGAACCCCCGCTGGGGGCCCGCTTGCCCCTAGACCCCCCATTCGAGGGGATATCCCCCCTGGACCCCACAGAGGGGGTACCCCCCCTCTGCACTCCCCCACGTAGAAGAGTGTACATACTTTTGGGGTGTAAATACTTCATGGGGTATAAACATGGTTGAAAGCAAGGACCTCTGAATCAGGAAGATAACCAGGCTCCACAACCAACAATCTCCCACTTGGAGACTGATCTCAACAACTCCACTGCTGTTGTATATGCTGGAATCTGAACCTTCCTAGACCTGGAAAATTTCTCATTTTCATCTTCATTATTGAATACCAAATGAAACTGAGTAGGAACTCAGTTTCTCCCTGGTTACTGCCTTTGTTAACATGTCTGCAGGATTCTGTCTAGTGTGTATCTTTTTCAGCTTCAATTGTCCATCTTCCAAGGTGGATTGTATGAAGTGGTACATCAACTATATATGCTTAGTCTTCGAATGGAAGGCTGAGTTCTTTGCAAGGTGAATGGTACTTTGACTGTCACAATACAACCGGTTGTTCTCCTGCTTCTTTCTCAATTCCTCCATAAACCTTTGTAACCAAATCATCTCTTTACTAGCCTACATAGCAGCAACATACTCTGCCTCTATTGTTGAAAGTGCAACCACCTTTTGCAGTTTCGAAATCCAACTTATCGTTGTTCCACCT
>JZKD02S1029623.1:173680-185274 GCA_000966675.3 Picea glauca
CTCCATTAGCTTTAGCTCATAAGATGTTTTAGATTATGACTCTGTTGTGGGATCTTTGTTGGGTGAGGAGATGATGAGAAAATCTAGTAGAGAAACCTCAACTTGAGAGGCGATGCTGGTCAGAGGTCGAACCAAAGAGGAGAATGAGAGAAGTTATTTTCGATCTAAGTCAAGACAAAGAAAGGATAACGAAAAATGCTGGCACTGTGGAAAAACAAGACATCTCAAAAAAGATTCTTGGAAGAGAAAGGAATCTGAGGAAAAAGCTATTGAAGAAGCAAATTTGACTGTAACAAATTCAGGTATAATTGATCACGTTTTATCGATTTCTAGTAGTTTAAGATATCAAGAAGAATGGCAGTTAGATTCAGGTGCCTCCCACCACATGTGCTCACATACAAATTGGTTCTTTTCTTACCAATCTGTTGATGAGGGTATAGTGTTTATGGGAAATGGTATTCCATGTAAAACTGTTGGGGTTGGTAGTATTAGAGTCAGGTTGTCCAATGGTATTGTTAGGGAATTAATGGATGTTAGATATGTAGCTGAGCTTAGATCAAATTTGATTTCATTAGGAGTGTTGGATTCTTGTGGATATAAGTATACAGGTTAAGGTGGAGCTCGTACAGTGTCAAAAGGGAATTTAGTAGTGATAACCTTTATAAGCTGGAAGGCAGTACTAAAGTGGCATCTGAAGTGACAGATGTATATTCTTGTTTATGGTAGAAGCATCAAGGTAATAAGAACAAGAAGGAATTGCAGGTATTGGTAAGAGGTAAATAAGTTCCATACTTAAAATCTTTATTTCTGAATTCCTACTTGTTTTATATCTTTGGAAGTTGTGATGATGGTATAAATGGATGTTGTGTGTGGGATCAAGGAGATATTTTTTGCTAATGGATAAGATGCAGAGTTTGAAGTTTGAAGTTTGAATCTAAAAACTTCAGCGATAAAAACAACTTTGAGCTCTGGAAGCTCAAGAAGTGAGATTTATTGGTGCAACAAGGGTTGCAAAAAGGATTGGTAGGCAAGTCAAAGAAACCAACAGCCATGACAGAATGAGAATGGGAGGATGTGGATGCAAAATCTCTTAGCACCATTCATTTGTGTCTGGTAGATGAGTTTTTGTTTAATATCATAGTAGAGGATAGAACATCAGGCTTATGGAGTAGGTTGGAAAGTCTATATATGACGAATTCCTTAGCGAGTAGAATCTACTTGAAGAGACAGCTGTACAGTTTGTGGATGAAAGAAGGTACAAAAGTCGTTGACCATTTAAATACCTTTAATAACCTTATAGTTCAACTCACTAGTATGGAAGTTAAATTCGAAGATGAGGATAAGGCTATTACACTATTGTGTTTGTTGCCTGAGTCTTGGGATAATCTAGTCACCTCTATTAGATTTAGCTTATAAGATGTTTTATATTATGACTCTGTTGTGGGAGCTTTGTTGGCTGAGGAGATGAGGAGAAAATCTAGTAGAGAAACCACAACTTGAGAGGCGATGTTGGTTAGAGGTTGAACCAAAGGGGAGAATGAGAAAATTTCTTTCCGATCTAAGTCAAGAAAAAGAAAGGATGAAGAAAAATGTTGGCCTGTCTATAAAGAAGAAAAGGTTATGTCTCGTGTAATTTCAGTAGGAGGTCTATTGTATGTGCTAAAATGGTTAAGACCAGACGTTTGACATGCTAATGCTGTTGTACGAAACGTGACAGATTCAGGTGTTGCAGTGAAATGGGTGCTTTAGCATATGGGAAGCGCAAATGTCACCTATAATGGTTACACTGAGATGGTCTGTGATAGTTGTAATTTATATTTTACATGTGTTTTGGACAGGAGGAGACCTATCACTAAATATGTCATACAACACAGTTATGGAAGACATGTTGGAGGTGGAGTGACTCCTCGGGAAATCGAAAGTCATGCTAGTCACACAGGTGAGATAATGAAACCAATTTTATTAGAGAAGTTGCAGTGGTGCTTGGCTTCTCTTGACTTGCAAAAAAGTTGATGAACAAAAGGAAGAAGCAAGGTATCAGGTTAATTGTTGTCAAGGTGGAGATTCTGGGGATTTGGTGGAAACTAATTACCAAAAACAGATTTGGATCCTATTATTCTGCGTTGGTTACAACCAAATAGACAAAGTTAGAATATTGATAGAGATTGCATTTGATATTTAGTTTCATGTGTGAATGTATAAATTCATGTAAGCCTGTAGAGGCAAAGTGACTGTGAGAGACTGAGTGTGTGAGAGACTTACAAATCTAATGTAATGTCCATAATCCGAATAATAAGACAACCGATGCCTATGCTTGGTGGATGTATCCCAATGTTTGGGTGAACCACGCAAAATCCTTGTGTCTATTTCTTATGTGTGTGATTGTAAATTGTCACTGTGAATTGTGTTTTCCACATTGACAATTCTAACAAGTGGTATCGGAACTGGTTGGAGGAGAGCTTCAAATTCTCGGAGGAGCTGGTAGTAGTGAAATTTGTTTGAGGGTGTGTAAATTTATACATCTCCACAGGTCCCTCCTCTCGTAGGGTGTAGAGACTTATTACCCACCCTTATGTTCGTGAAAAATTACTTAAATTTCCGCAGCTGAAGGAAATGAACAATGCATACATTTGATAAAAAATTCTGATGCAATCCCCCTACTTCAACAGGGTTTTGCGAGCTCCTGGTCTCTGGATCATTCTCTTTCCTGAGCTGAAATGGCCCTTCGAGCTCCTGCTGGAATCCTTTGGATGGATCAATAGGTCCCTTTGTCCTCTCATATATGTCTTGAGGAAACCTGCGCGTGCCTCCTTTTCGCATTTCAGGGTTTCACGATTTCGTGAGCCGGGACTCCACATCTCCTGACTCTTGGTCTCTCGAACACCCAAACCCCGAAATGCCAAAATCTAACAATGACCATGTTCCGCCTTTCAGGATTTCAGAATTCGTGATTTCTCATTTCCTACGATAGACGGTTCTTGGCCATTCAACCTCCCAGGTCCCGAAATGCCAAAAAGGGCTTAATGGGCTTTGGCTCCTCCCTTAGCCTCCGTCCACGTGACCACAACTCTATGTCCACAAACTTAACTCCAAAGTGCTATCGACTTGTGTGATTTGGGGAATTACGATGCAAGGGTCCCTCCTTTCCCCTTTCAAACCCCAGTGGCCAAAATGCCAAAATGTCCCTGCGCTTGTTCCTTTAGGATTTTGCGTTTCGCAAAATGAGGACACAAGGAGTATCCTTGTTCCTTGGAGTCTCCGGTCACTGAAAAGTTGAAAAGTCCCAGCACCTTATCCTCTGGCCTTTTTTGAATTGCAACTTTGGGTTTCATGATTTCGATAAATCCGATTGCAAGGGATATCTCTGCCCCTTGGAACCCCCGATGGMCGGAATGTCGAAATGACAAAAGGGATGATTGGGACTTTTACCGAAAAGGAATTTCAGATTTCACAACTTCGCACATCCTGATGCAAGTTCTTCAACTCTTCAATTCGTGAAACCCAAAATTTCGAAATACCAGGGACCGGGACTTCACAAGTCAGGCATCCCGTCCCTTCACTCTTCGATCCCCCAGTTGCCGAAACACGAAAATGCTGAAATATCCTAGCATTCGATCCACGACTCACAATAGCTCCTGATATCTACGGACCACGTTTGATCTCTCTATTTCTCTATTTAACGATTCGGTGTTTTGGGAGACAAGGACAACTATCGTATCCCTTTTCGTTGGAACTCTCGGTTGTCAAAATGCTCAAGTGTCGAAACACCAAAATGCCTTGGCGTTCAATTGACAAATCACTATGGTCCCTAAAATCTATGGCCCAGATCTCTTCCTCATCACTGACCTCCTCGCAACTCCACTTGATCCCATGATTGGCGGTATTTCATGACTCTCCTTGAGAGTTCTCCATTGTCCATTCAAACCTCTGAGATCTCCCCTCCTAGATCTAAACAGCTTTAAAACATGCGCTTCTCCCTCAAATCGGACGATCTGCGGGGTCTTTCGTCATGATCCAATGCTCGACGACATTCTTCCTCCTGAGCTTTTGCTCGCTTCAGACTTAGAATAATTTCTAAGTCTTTAAAGAATCGATCTTCGCTTCTTCCAGGGAGATGGAGTTTTCTAGGTCTCGATAATGCTTCTCTAAAATGCCATTCCTCTTGAGCTTTACCTCATGTAGGCCTCGAATTCCCATGCACTCCTTGTGTCCAAGGGATTCAATGATTCGGATCCAAGGGGTTTCTCACAAAGAAATTCTTCCTAATCTCTTGGTATTCTCTCTTCACTCGATGCACACCTTGCAGAGCTTCAACGAAGAGAAACAATTGAAACTGGGAAAATTCACAGTTCCATCTACTTGTTCATGAAAACATAAAACAATAGGAAAATGCACACAGTCCAAACACCAAACATTTGGATCAATTTTCCATTTTGTTATATTCACAAGTGCCCAATGGCTACATATTACATTCAAAATTACAGTAACTCAAAACATTTTCCTCTTGCTAACTCGCAGTTCTCTTTTACAGCTAATTTTTCTCTGTATTCTAGCTCTCTCTAACTGGGTGTACAAACTTCTACATAACTCAAAAATGTTTCTAGGGTTTTCCCCTGGCTACTTGCCTACTCTAAAATTCATCCTATGCTATATTAGTTAAGTCGCATTCCAGAGCCGAAGTGGAAACTCCTACTCTGTTTACAATTTTCAAAATGTGCCTCAAACGGTAAAATTCGACATCAGTTCAAGCATCCCTCCAAAGGTGAATTTCGGCACTGAGTGAAGACAAATTTCAAAATCAGCTGCAACTGTCAACGTTGAATTTCTGGAATAACTCACATGTGTTGAGTGGTCCTACCTCTGTGCGCTTTCCAATGATCCTCCTGCATCATACTCCCCTTGAAAAAATTCATGGACTCCTGTCCATGATCTCCCTTATTGATTTTCCTTGCTTTTGGATAGCAGCTTCATTTTCTCAATTGGCATCTTCTATTGGGTGTCCCTTCCTTTTGACCAGATACTCAAAATAATTCTTCCTCTTGGTCTTTTTGCCAATCCTCTGATCAACAATTTTCTCCATCTGTGGCCTTTCTGCCACAGGCATCTGTTTCTCCCACTTAATCTTTCCTTGATCTTCTGACCCTTCTGTGTCATATTTCTTGTAAGGATACAGGCCTGAAACATTGAATATGGGTGAAATGCCCACACCATCTGGAAATTTGATCTCGTAGGCGTTTGCATCAAACTTTCTCAAGAGCTTACAGGGTCCTATCTTCTTCATCTTCGATTTGTTATATGCTCCCCTAGGGAACCTTTCCTTCCTAAGATGTGATAAAACCTGATCTCCCACTTCAAATTCAAGTTCCCTGCGATGTTGATCATCTCTATATTTATATTTCTGATCAGAACTCTGTAATTGTTCTTTGATCCAACCATGGAGTCTCTGCATCTCAGCAGCAAAATCCTCTGCTCCATCACTTCTGGTCTCTCCCTGTTCCAAGTCCCTTAACTCAGACACTCCCCTGTGTTCAATTCCATAGAGTATTTGGAACGGGATCCTTCCAGTGCTTCTGTTTGGTGAGTCATTGTATGCAAATTCTTCTTGTGGTAGAATCTGATCCCACTGGTTATGGTGTTCAGTAACCAGGATTCTCCATAAATTTCACAAACTTCTACTTACCACCTCAGTCTGACCATCTGTCCAAGGGTGATAAGTTGAGATGATGGAAAAATATATCCCCATCCTCTTCCACAACATATTCCAAAAGTGACCAACAAATTTTGTGTCTCTGTCTGAGACAATGCTCCTGGTAGGCAGTCAAGTCTCAGAACTTCTCTAAAAAGCAGACTTGCAACATGTGTTGCATCATTGGTCTTCTAGAATGGGATGAAATGTTCCATCTTTGAAAACCTATCTACCACCACAAATATGGAATCGAATCCCCTTTGTGTTCTTGGCAATCCCAACATGAAATCCATTATTATTGCATCCCAGGGCCTCTCTGGTATTGGCAATGGTTGATACAATCCAGTGTTCTATCTTTTCCCCTTTGCATGTTGGTAGATTCTACATTTGTTCACCAACTTTATCACATATGTTCTCATACCTGTCCAATAGTATGAGCTTCTCAACTATGCAAACATTTTATCATGGCTAAAGTGTCCAGGCAATCCTCCACTATGCTTCTCCTTCAGAAGATTGTCCCTCATTGAGCATCTTGGTATGCACAATTGATTTCCTCTGAACAAAAATCCTTCCTAAACCATATACTCTATCCACTGACTTATATCTCTAAGTACAGGGCTTGTACATGCTTCGTAGGCCTCCTTGAAATCTATATCATCACAATACATATCCTTAAGTTGTTCAAACCCCAAGGTCTTCACCTAGAATTCCTGCAGAATTAAACATCTCCTTCTTAACGCATCGACAACTTTGTTAGTATTCCCAGCAATATGTTTTATGACAAAAGTAAAATTTTGCATAAATTCAACCCATTTTTCATGTCTCTGATTCAGTTTTTCTTGTCGGGTTATGAATTGTAAAGCTTGGTTATCGCTCTATAAGACAAACTCTTGGGGGACAAGATAATGCCTCCATTTCTTCAAAGATTGAATTATGGCATAAAACTCTTTGTTGTATGTGGAGTATTTCCTCTTAGTGTCATTCAGCTTCTCGTTGAAATAAGCAACAGGTCGATTGTCTTGATTCATCACTACTCCTATTGCAACTCCACTTGCGTCACATCTTACTTGGAATGTCTTTTCGAAATTCGACAAGACCAAAATTGGTCGTTTTGTTATATTCTCGTTAGTATATTCAAGATCCTTTCGGCCTCCTCTGTACAGTTAAAAAACTTGTGCCACTTCTTCACTGTATCCATCATCGGTGCACAAATCCCACTGAAGCCTCTAATGAAATTTCTATAAAAACTTGCTAAACCATGAAATCTCCTTACCTCGAACATGCTCCTTGGTGACAACCATTCTCTGATCGCTTTCACCTTCTCTGGATCCATTTTCAGTTCATTCAAAGATATTACGAAACCCAAATAAATGAGTTTTGTCTTCATAAAATAGGATTTCCTCAAATTGATTAGCATCTTCTCCTACTGTAGCCTTCTCATTACTAGCGTTAGGTGCCTCAAATCCTCCTCTTTAGTCCTCCTAAAGACTAGTATATCATCAAGATATACAACCATGAACTTGCCAATGAAATATTTTATAATTTCATTCACCAACCTCATAAAAGTGCTCGGGGCATTTGTTAAGCCAAATGGCATAACTAACCACTCATATAGACCTTCATTCGTCTTAAAGGTTGTTTTCCATTCATCACCTTCTCTCATCCTGAGCTAGTGATATCCACTTTTCAGATCTATATTGGAAAAGAAATTTTATCTACTTAAGAAATCCATTAATTCATCCATTCTTGGTAAAGGAAATCTGTACTTGATGGTGATCTTGTTGATGGCTCTCGTGTTTGTGCACATTCTCCATCCTCCATATTTTTTTGGGCTTAACATAGTGGGTACTGCGCATGGGCTCAAACATTCTCTGACCAAACCCTTATCCAACAACTCTTGGACTCGGTTCCTCACTTCCTCATTTTCTTGGGGTGTTAATCTGTATGATGTTTTGTTTGGCAGGCTTTCTCCTAGTATCAATTCGATATGATGACTGATATTCCTAATGTGCGGCAATGAGTTTGGCAGCTCATCCACCACTATATCAACAAAATTATCCAACAACTCCTGAACTTCTTCAGGTAAATCATCCACTAATGTAATCGTAAGGATTACTTTGGGATTCCTCATCACAGCGAACTACATCTCTTCTTATTCCTTGACTTATTACAGGAATTCCTTCCCACTCATGAGAAGTATGCTTGTGTTGGCTTCCTCTTTCACTCTCTTCTCCTCCATTGGCAACAACATATGCGTCCTACAATTCTTCTCCAATGTATATGTATTCTTTCTTCCATCCATAATGACATTTTTGTCAAACTTCCATGGTATTCCCAACATAATGTGGCATACGTCCATGGGAATTGCATCACATAGGATTTCATCTTTATATCCTCCTATTTTAATTTCAACCAGGCATTGTTTAGCCAACGTTACCTGGTGTCCTTTTTGCAGCCATGAGACATTTTATGGCCTTGGATGTGAAATTGTCTTCAAATCCAATTTCTCCACCATCTCTGTGGATACTAGGTTGTCAGTACTCCCACTGTCAATGATTACCTTGCATACTTTATTCTTAGTCTTGCAAGTTGTCCTGAGGAGATTGTTTCTCTACACTGGTTTTTCAATTTCTACCTCTGGTTTTAAGGGAACTTTTCTCAACATCATGGATGCTCGATCCTCTACTCCTTCTGACTCAAAATCTCTTCATTGTGCTTCTAAATTGTGATCTTCTCCTCCTTCCTTCTTCTTCTCAGGACATTCCCAAGACATGTGCCCTATCTTTCTACAGTTATAGAACCTTACTCCTCCTCTACCTCTTCCTCTAGAAGAGTTTCTTCCACCACTCTGTCTTCCTCCTAAACGTCCTCCTCGTTGTGAGTGATTGTATGGTTTCTCAGCCTCATCCTTAGACCAATGTGCTATGTCATGGTTAAATCCCTTACTTTTTCTTGGGATCGAGCCTTTACCTCTTCCTCGCTGGTTCTGTTTTCTGGCCAGCTTCTCCTCTGCCTTCAGCACAAACTGATAAACATCTTCCACCGTCCTCATTGACATCATGATAAGTTCATCCTAGATTTCATATCTCAATCCATTTATATATCTGGCGACTCTTTTTTCATCTCTCTCCTGTTGTCCAGTTCTGATGTTCAACTGGTATAACTCCTCAGTGTACTCTTTGATTGTCATCCCTTTCTATCTCAGGTTCTGTAGCTTCCTGAACAGATAGATATGGTAGTCTTTGGGTATGAACTTAGCCTTCATTTTGGCTACCATCCTGTCCCAACTCTTTATCCTCTGTTTGCCTTTACTTCTCCTCTTAGCCTGCAGTTCATCCCACCACAGTGTTGCATGCCCTTTTAGACGGGTGACCACTTGCTTCACCTTCTTCTCCTCATTGACATCTTCATAGTCGAAGTATTTGTCCATGGATCTTATCCAGTCCAATAGTTCTTTAACATATAGATTTCCCTCATACATGGGGACCTCTCCCAACTTGGCAACTGCTCTCAACAAACGTTCTTCTGAAACATCCTCTCCTATAGCTTCTTCAACCTCAACCTCTTCACTTTCTGCATCCCTGACATCCCCAATGCTAGGTGCTCTTCTATGCGTTTCTTCCATTGTTTCCAATCGGGCATGAAGCTCTCACATCTCCCTCTCTATAGCACAGTTGGCTAAGGGCGGCTCTCGTCTTCTAGGTGGCATTATGTCGACTATCTGTCACACACAGAGTACACTCTGAGATCTCTGCCCCCTTCTTTTCCTCCTTCACCTGAAGTCTACATAAGAAAAATTGATTCTCTGATACCACCTAATGCAATCCCCGTACTTCAGCATGGTTTTGCGACCTCTCGGTCTCTAGATCATTCTCTTCCCTGAGCTAAAATGTCCCTTTAGGCTCCTACTAGAATCCTTTGGATGGATCCACAGGTCCCTTCTTCCTTTGGTATAAGTCTTGAGGAAACCTGTGTGTGCCTCCTTTTCGCGTTTCAGGGTTTCATGATTTCCGGAGATGGGACTCCACGTCTCCTGACCCATGGTCTCTCGAACACCTGAACCCAAAAATGTTGAAATCTACCCATGACCATGTTCTGCCTTTCGAGATTTCAGAATTCGTGATTTCACGATTTTGGCGATAGACAGTTCTTGGCCCTTCAACCTCCCATGTCCCGAAATGCCGAAAAGGTCTTAATGACCTTTGTCTCCTTGCTTAGACTCCGTCCACGTGACCACAACTCTATGTCCATGCACTTAATGGAATCGCGATGCAAGGGTCCCCCCTTTCCCCTTCCGAACCCCAGTGGTCGAAATGCCGAAATGTCCCTGCGCTTGTTCCTTCGGGATTTCATGTTTTGTGAAATTAGGACACAAGGAGTATCCTTGTTCCTTGGAGTCTCCAGTCCTCGATAAGCTAAAATGTCCCAGTGCCTTATCCTCCAGGTTTTTGTGAATCGCTACTTCGGGTTTCACGATTTTGGGAAATATGATTGCAAGGGATATCTCTGCCCCTTGGAACCCTCGATGGCCAGAATGCCAAAATACCGAAAGGGATGATTGGGACTTTTACCGAAAATCAATTTCAAATTTCACGACTTCGCGGATCCTGATGCAATTTCTTCGACTCTTTAGTTCTTGAAACCTGAAATGTTGAAATACCGGGGACTAAGGATTCACATGTCAGGTGTCTCGTCCCTTCACTCTTTGAGCCTATTGGTTGTGGAGCCTGATTATCTTCCTGATTTAGAGGTCTTTTACTTTCAGTCGTGTTTATACCCCATGAAGTATTTACAGCCCAGAAGTATGTACACTCTTCCACGTGAGGGAGTGCAGAGGGGGGGTACCCCCTCTGCGGGGTTCGGGGGGACTATCCCTCCAGCTGGGGGGTCTAGGGGAAAGCGGGCCCCCAGCGGGGGTTCAAGGGCAAAGCCCCCAAACCAAAAATTGCCTTATAAAAGTATAGTGTAATTTCATTGTAAATCTGGAACGTTCATTATAAGGTCGAAGATCTAACAATGCATATTATGTTAGGGTTTTTTGGCCTAGAAGGCAACCCTCTTTTATGAGGGAAATGTATTGCAGCTATGTATGTTGGCGAGTATTATATTCTAAGAGAGGAGACTGTGAGAGAAAGAAGAGGAAGTTACAATGGGTTTTGATGTAGGTTGTATCCCTTCATTTTACTGGATAATAATAAAGAAAGGACCTGGAAATTTCTCTGGTGGATGTAGCCCACACTGGGTGAACCACGTAAATCTGTGTCTCTCTTGTATTGTGTATCTTATGTGTTTTGTTTCTGCATTTGGTTTATTTTATTTCTTTGCGGTCCTGTTTTTCTAAGAATTGGTATCAAAGCGTAAGGTAACTCACGGGAAAAGAGGCTTCCTGGTTCAAGTGGGAGCAATGTCGGAAGATGGAAAGTTTAGGGTCGAGAAATTTAACGGCCAAAACTACCAGTTATGGAACATGTAGATGGAAGATTATTTATATTAGAAGGATCTATTCCTACCATTGAACGGAGTAGGAAAGAAGTCGGCGGCCATGAAGGACGAAGAATGGGAGATTCTTGATAGAAAGGCTCTAGGAACGATACGGCTGATCCTGGAAGCGTCGGTGACTTTTAATTTCTCGAAAGAAAAGACAATGAAGGGTTTGATGGACGCGTTGGCCAAATTGTATGAAAAACCCTCAGCATCCAATAAGGTATTTGTAATGAAGAGATTATTTAATATGAAGATGTCAGAAGGTGGGTTTGTTGTAGATCATTTAAATGAATTTAATATGATTACTAGTCAACTAAGTTCTGTAAAAGTGGACTTTGATGATGAGGTTAGGGCTCTTCTAATCTTGTGCTCATTTCCAGAAAGATGGAATGGCTTGGTCATGGTTGTAAGTAACTTTGTCTCT
>JZKD02S1029623.1:189868-200019 GCA_000966675.3 Picea glauca
ATAAGTTTAATAATAGATACATTGTTGTGGAAAACAATAACTCATTATCATTCCTTTCATGTTTAAGGAACATACTGTTAAACAATTGTCAAATTAACATATCAAATCTTGATAATAAAAAAATTGAAAAATAATGATTAGAAATATAACAAAATTATTGACAAGTTTTGTTTTTACTGTAAAGTGTAATTCTAAATAAAAAAAAAATACTTTTGTATGCCGGAAGTTGAAGAAATTGTGAAAATACAGTTTTTTTTGTCATAAAACAAGAAAAAGTGTTACCCATCTTCATGATTTTACCCAGAAGGAGGAGCACCACGAGGTATGTTTTTACTATAGGTGGAACAACAATAAGTTGGATTTCGAAATTGCAAAAGGTTGTTGCACTTTCAACAAAAGAGGCAAAGTATGTTGCTGCTACAAAGGCTAGTAAAGAGATGATTTGGTTACAAATGTTTATGGAGGAATTGGGAAAGAAGCAGGAGAACAATAGGTTGTACTGTGACAGTCAGAGTGTCATTCACCTTGCAAAGAACTCAGCCTTCCATTTGAAGACTAAGCATACACAGTTGAGGTACCACTTCATACGATCCACCTTGGAAGATGGACAATTGAAGATGGAAAAGATACAGACTAGCTAGAATCCTGCAGACATGTAAACAAAGGGAGTAACCAGGGAGAAACTGAGTTCTCTCTCAGTTTCAGCTGGTCTTCAAGAATGAATATGAAGATGAGAAATTTTCTAGGTCCAAGAAGGTTCAGTGTTTAGCATATATAGCAGTGGTGGAGTTGTTGAGATCGGTCTCCAAGTGGGAGATTGTTGGTTGTGGAGCCTGATTATCTTAATGATTTAGAGGCCTTTTACTTTAAGTCATGTTTATACCCCATGAAGTATTTACACCCAAGAAGTATGTACACTCTTCCACGCAGGGAAGTGTAGAGGGGGGGTACCCCCTCTGCGGGGTCTGGGGGAAAGCGGGCCCCTAGTGGGGGTTCAAGGGCGAAGCCCCCGAAGAAAAAATTGCCTTGTAAAATTATATTGCAATTTCATTGTAAATCTGGACCGTTCATTATAAGGTCACATATCTAACGATAGAGATTATGTTACGGTTTTTTTCCCTAGAAGGAAACCCTCTTTTATGTGGGAAATGTATTGTGGCTATGTATGTTGGCAATTATTGTATTCTGAGAGAGGAGACTGTTAGAGAAAGAAGAGGAAGTTACAATGGGTTTTGTTGTAGGTTGTATCCCTTCATTTTGCTGGATAATAATAAAGAAAGGACCTGGCAATTTCTCTGGTGGACGTAGCCCACACTGGGTGAACCACGTAAATCTATGTCTCTCTTGTATTGTGTATCTTCTATGTTTTGTTTCCACATTTGTTTTATTTTATTGCTTCGCGGTCTTGTTTTTCTAACAGAGGCCCTGGTTGCTGAAACACCAAAATGCCGAAATATCCCGGCGTTCGATCCACGTCTCACAATAGCTCCTGATATCTACGACCCACATTCAATCTCGTTATTTTTCTATTTCACGATTCGGGGTTTCGGGAGACAAGAACCACTATCGTATCCCTGTTCCTTGGAACTCTCGATTGTTAAAATATCGAAGTGCCGAAACGCTGAAAAGACTTGGCATTTGATTGATGACTCATGATGGTCCCTGATATCTATGGCCAAGATCTCTTCCCCATCACTGACCTCCTCACAACTCCACTTGATCCCATGATTGGCAGTATTTGGCGACTCTCCTCGAGAGTTCTCCACCATCCATTCAGATCTCCGAGATCTTCCCTCCCGGATCTACGCAGCGTTAAAGCTTGCACTTCTCCCTCAGATCTGATGGTCTACGAGATCTTCCATCATGATCCAATGCTCGATGGAATTCTTCCTCGTAAGCTTCTGCTCCCTTCAGACTTAGAAAAATTTCTAATTCCTCGAAGACTCGGTCTTCGCTTCTTCCAGGTAGATGGGTTTTTCTGGGTCTTGATAATGCTTCTCTGAAACGTTATTCCTCCTAATCTTTACCTTATGTAGGCCTTGAATTCCCATGCACTCCTTGTGTCTAAGGGATTCGATGATTCAGATCCAAGGCATTTCTCACAAAAAAACTCCTCCTGATCTCTTGGTGTTCTCTCTTCGCTCGATGCACACCTTCCAGAGCTTCAATGAAGAGAAACAATTGAAACTGGGAAAATCCATAGTTCCATCTACTTGTTCATGAAAACATAAAACAACAGGAAAATGCACATAGTCCAAACACCACACATTTGGATCAATTTTCCATTCTGTTATATTCACAAGTGCCCAAGGGCTACAGATTACATTCAAAATTATAGTAACTCAAAACTTTTTCATCCTGCTAACTCACAGTTCTCTCTTACAACTAATTTTTCTCTGTATTCCAGCTCTCTCTAACTAGGTGGACAAACTTCTACATAACTCAAAAAAAATTCTAGGGTTTTCCCTTGGCTACTTGCCTACTCTAAACTTCATCCTACACTATATTAGTTCAGTAACATTCCAGAGCCGAAGTGGAAACTCTTGCTCTGTTTACAATTTTCAAAACGTGCCTCAAAGGGTAAAATTCAGCATTGGTTCAAGCATGCCTCCAAAGGTGAATTTTGACACTGAGTGAAGGCGGATTTCAAAATTGGCTCCAACTATCAACGTTGAATTTATGGAAGAACTCACATGTGTTGAGTGGTCCAGCCTCTGCGCGCTTGCCAACGATGCTCCTACATCATACTCCCCTTGAAAAAAATTCATGGACTCCTATCCATGAGATCCTCTACTGATTTTCCCTGCTTCTGGATAGCATCTTCATTTTCACAATTGGAATCTTCTATTGGGTGTCCCTTCCATTTGACTAGATACTCAAAATAAGTCTTCCTCCTGGTCTTTTTGTTAATCCTCTAATCAATAAGTTTCTCCATCTGCGACTTTTCTACCACAGGCATTTGTTTCTCCCACTGAATCTTTCCTTGATCTTTTGACCCTTCTCTGTCATCTTTCTTGTAAGGATACAGATCTGAAACATTGAATATGGGTGAAATTCCCACACCATTTGGCAGTTCGATCTCATAGGTGTTTGCATCAAACTTCCTCAAGATCTTACAGGGTCCTATCTTCTTCATCTTCAATTTGTTATATGTTCCCCTAGGGAACCTTTCCTTCCTGAGATGTGCTAAAACCTGATCTTCCATGTCAAATTGAAGTTCCCTGTGATGTTGATCAACTCTGTGTTTGTATTTTTGATTATAAATCTGTAATTGTTCTTTGATCTGACCATGGATTCTTTGCATCTCAGTAGAAAAATCCTCTGCTCCAGTGTTTCTGATCTCTCCATGTTCCAAGTCCCTTAACTTAGACACTCACCTGGGTTGCATTCCATAGAGTCTTTGGAATAGGCTCCTTCCAACACTTCTGTTTGGTGAGTCATTGTATGCAAATTCTGCTTGTGGTAGAATCTTATCCCACTGGTTATGGTGTTCAGTAACCAGGCTTCTCAATAAGTTTCCCAAACTTCTATTTACCACCTCAGTCTTCCCATATGTCTAAGGGTGATAAGATAAGCTGAAGGAAAAATGTGTCCCCATATTCTTTCACAAAGTCCTCCAAAAGTGACTAACAAATTTTGTGTCTCTGTCTAAGACAATGCTCCTGGGTAGGCCGTGAAGTCTCACAACTTCTCTGAAAAACAGATTTGCAACATGTGTTGCATCACTGGTCTTCTGGAATGGGATGAAATTTTCCATAATTGAAAACCTATCCACCACCACAAATATGGAATTGAATCCCCTTTGTGTTCTTGGCAATCCCAACACGAAATCCATGCTTATTGCATCCCAAGGCCTCTCTGGTATTGGCAATGGTTGATACAATCCAGTGTTCTGTCTTTTCCCCTTTGCATGTTGGCAGATTCTACATCTATTAACCAAATTTATCACATATGTTCTCATACCTACCCAATAGTACAAGCTGCTCAACTGTGCAAATGTTTTATCATGGCCGAAGTGTCCAACCAATTCCTCCACTATGCTTGTCCTTCAAAAGATTGTCCCTCATTGAGCATCTTAGTATGCACAATTTATTTCCTATGAACAACAATCCTTCGTGAACTATATACTCTATCCACTAACTTCTATCTCTCAGTACAGGGCTTGTACATGCTTCTTAGGCCTCGCTAAAATCTGTATCATCACAATACATATCGTTAAGGTGTTCAAACCCCAAGGTCTTCACCTGGAATTCCTGCAGAATTAAACTTCTCTTGCTTAACGCATCGACAACTTTGTTAGTATTCCTAGCAATATGTTTTATGACAAAAGTAAAATTTTGCATAAATTCAACCCATTTTGCATGTCTCTGATTCAGTTTTTCTTGTCGGGTTATGAATTGTAAAGCGTGGTTATCGCTATACAAGACAAACTCTTGCAGGACAAGATAATGCCTCCATTTCTTCAAAGATTGAATTATGGCATAAAACTCTTTGTCATATGTGGCATATTTCCTCTTAGTCTCATTCAACTTGTCATTGAAATAGGCAACATGTCGATTGTCCTGACTCAGAACTGCTCCTATTGCAACTCCACATGCATCACATCTTACCTGGAATGTATTTTCAAAATACGGCAAGACCAAAATTGGTCATTCTGTTATCTTCTCCTTTAGTATATTGAATCTCTTTTCGGTCTCCTCTGTCCATTTAAAAGACTTGTGCCACTTCTTCACTCTATCCATCATGGGTGCACAAATCCCACTCAAGTCTCTAATGAACGTTTTATAAAAGCTTGCTAAACCATGAAAGCTCCTCACCTCGAACATGCTCCTTGGTGACAGCCATTCTCTGATCGCTTTCACCTTCTCTAGATCCATCTTTAGTTCATTTGAAGAGATCACAAAACCCAAATAAAAGAGTTTTGTCTTCATAAAAGAGTATTTCTTCAAATTGATCAACATCTTCTCTTCTTGTAGCCTTCTCTTTACTAGCGTTAGGTGGCTCAAATGCTCCTCTTTCCTCCTCCTAAAGACCAATATATCGTCCAGATATACAACCATGAAATTGCCAATGAAATCTTTTAGAATTTCATTCATCAGCCTCATAAAAGTGCTTAGGGAATTCGTTAAGCCAAATGGCATAACTAACCACTCATACAGAGCTTCATTCGTCCTAAAGATTGTTTTCCATTCATCAACTTCTCTCATCCTGATCTGGTGATATCCACTTTTCAGATCTATCTTGGAAAAGAAATTTGCTCCAGTTAAGCAATCCATTAAGTCATCCATTCTTGGTAAAGGAAATCTATACCTAATGGTGATCTTGTTGATGGCTCTCGAGTCTGTACACATTCTCCATCCTCCATCTTTCTTTGGGCTTAACACAGTGGGTACTGCACATGGGCTCAAACTTTCTCTGACCAAACCCTTATCTAGCAACTCTTGGACTCGGTTCCTCACTTTCTCATTTTCTCGGGGTGTTAATCTATACGTTGCTTTGTTTGGTAGGCTTGCTCCTAGTATCAAGTTGATATGATGATTGATACTCCTAATGGGCGGCAATGAGTTTGGCAGCTCATCCACCACTATATCAACAAAATTATCCAGCAGCTCCTGAACTTCTTCAGGTAAATCATCCACTGATGTACTCATAAGGATGACTCTGGGATTCCTCACCACAATGAACTGCATCTTCTATTCTTCCTTGAATTCGTTCAGGAGTTCTTTCCCACTCATGAGAAGTATGCTTGTGTTGGCTTCCTCTTTCGCTCTCTTCTCCTCCATTGGCAGCAACATATGCATCCTACCATTCTTCTCCAATGTATATGTATTATTTTTTCTATCGTGAATGACATTTATGTCAAACTGCCATGGTCTTCCCAACAAAATGTGGCATACATCCATGGGAATTACATCACATAGGATTTAATCTTTATATCCTCCTATTTTAATTTCAACCATGCATTGTTTAGAGATCGTTACCTAGTGTCCTTTTTCTAGCCATGAGACTTTGTATGGCCTTGGATGTGCAGTTGTATTCAACTCCAATTTCTCCACCATCTCTGTGGATACTAGGTTGTCAGTACTCCCATTGTCAATGATTACCTTGCATACTTTATCCTTAGTCTTGCAAGTTGTCCTGAAGAGACTGTTTCTCTGCACTGGTTTTTCAATTTTTGCCTCTGGTTTTAAGAGAACTTTTGTTAACATTAGGGATGCTCCATCATATGCTCCTTCTACCTCAAATTCTCTTCATTGTGATTTTGAAATGTGAGCATCTCCTCCTTCCTTCTTCTTCTCGGGACATTCCCAAGACGTGTGCCCTATATTTCCATAGTTATACCACCTTACTCCTCCTCTACCTCTTCCTCTAGAAGATTTTCTTCCACCACTCTATCTTCCTCATGAAATTCCTCCTCATTATGAGTGATTGTGTGGTTTCTCAGCCTCATCCTTAGAATGATGTGCTCTGTCATGGTTAAATCCCTTACTTTTTCTTGGGATCAAGCCTTTACCTCTTCCTCGTTGGTTTTGTTTTCTGGCTAGCTTCTCCTCTGCCTTCTGCGCAAACTCATAAGCATCTTCCATCGTCCTCACTGACATCATGCTAAGTTCGTCTCGGATTTCATATCTCAATCCATTTATATATCTGGCGATTGTTTCTTCATCTCTCTCCCATTGTCCAGTTCTGAAATTCAACTAATAGAACTCCTCGGTGTACTCCTTGAATGTCATCCCTTTCTGTCTCAGGTTCTGTAGCTTCCTCAACAAATTGATTTGGTCTTCTTTGGGTATGAACTTAGCCTTCAGTTTGGCTACCATCCTGTCCCAACTCTTTATCCTCTGTTTTCTTTTACTTCTCCTCTCATCTTACAGTTCGTCCCACCACAATGCTACATGCCCTTTTAGCCGGGTGACCACCTGCTTCACCTTCTTCTCCTCATCAACATATTCATAGTCAAAGTGTTTGTCCATGGACCTTATCCAGTCCAACAGTTCTTCAACATCTAGATTTTCCTCATACATGGGGACCTCTATCTTAGCTTTGCCTCCCAACCTGGCAACTTCTCTCAAAAAATGTTCTTCTATAGCATCCTCTCCTACAGCTTCTTCAACCTCAACCTCTTCACTTTCTGCATCACTGACATCCCCAAGGTTAGGTGCTCTTCTCTGTCTTGCTTCCATTGTTTCCAATCAGGCGCGAAGATCTCGCATCTCCCTCTCTATAGCATAGTTGGCTAAAGGCGTCTCTCATCTTCTTGGAAGCATTATGTCGACTATCTGTCACACACAGAGTATTCTCTGAGTTCTCTGTCTCATTCTTTTCCTCCTTCCCCTAAAGTCTACAGATGAAAAACTGATGATCTGATACCACCTGATGCAATCCCCCTACTTCAGTAGGGTTCTGCGACCTCCCGGTCTCTGGATCATTCTCTTCCCTGAGCTGAAATGGCCCTTTGGGCTCCTGCTGGAATCCTTTGGATAGATCCAAAGGTCCCTTCTTCCTCTGGTACAAGTCTTGAGGAAACCTGCACGTGCCTCCTTTTCGTGTTTCGGGGTTTCGCGATTTTACGAGCCAGGACTTCACGTCTCCTGACTCCTGGTCTCTCGAACACCCGAACCCCAAAATTCTGAAATCTAACCTTGACCACATTCCGCCTTTCGGGATTTTGGAATTCATGATTTCACGATTCCGACAGCAGACGGTTCTTGGCACTTCAACCTCCCAGGTCCCGAAATGTCGAAAATGGATTAACGGGATTTGGCTCCTCCCTTAGCCTCAGTCCACATGACCAAAACTCTGTGTCCATACACTTAATTCCAAAGCGCTATCGACTTTCATGATTTTTGGAATCACGATGCAAGGGTCCCTCCTTTCCCCTTTCGAACCCCGGTGGCCAAAATGCCCCAGCGCTTGTTCCATAGGGATTTCGTGTTTCTCAAAATCAGGAAACAAGGAGTATCCTTGTTCCTTGGAGTCTTTGGTCACCAAAAATCCAAAATGTCCCAACGCCTTATCCTCCAGGTTTTTTTGAATCGCAACTTCGGGTTTCGCGATTTCGGGAAATCTAATTGCAAGGGATATCTTTGCCCCTTGGAACCCCTGGTGGCCAGAATGCCGAAATGCCAAAAGGGATGATTGGGACTTTTACCAAAAAGGAATTTCAGATTTCACGACTTCACGGATCCTGATGCAAGGTCTTCAACTCTTCAATTCCCGAAACCCAAAATGCCAAAATACCAAGAACCAGTACTTCACAGGTCAGGCGTCCCATCCCTTCACTCTACGAGCCCCCAGTTGCAGAAACGCAAAAATGATAAAATATCCTGGCGTTTGATCCATGGATCACAATAGCTCCTGAGATCTATGGCCCATGTTCGATCTCGCTATTTCGCAATTTCACGATTCGGGGTTTCAGGAGACAAGGACCACTATTGTACCCTTGTTCCTTGGAACTCCCAGTTGTCGAAATGGTGAAGTGATGAAACGTCGAAATGCCTTGGCATTCGATCGATGGCTCACGATGGTCCCTAAGATCTATGACCCAGATCTCTTCCTCATCACTGACCTCCTCACAACTCCACTTGATCCCACGATTGGTGGTATTTCATGACTCTATTCAAGAGTTCTCCACCGTCCATTTAGATCTCCGAGATCTCACCTCCTGGATCTACGCAGTGTTAAATATTGTGCTTCTCCCTCAAATCGGATGGTTTGTGGGATCTTCCGTCACGATCCAACGCTCGATGGCATTCTTCCTCCTGAGATTCTGCTTGCTTCAGACTTAAAATAATTTCTAAGTCCTCGAAGACTTGGTCTTCACTTCTTCTAGGGAGATGGTTTTTTCTGGGTCTCAAAAATGCTTCTCTAAAATGCTATTCCTCTTGAGCTTTACCTCGTGTAGGTCTTCAATTCCCACACACTCCTTGTGTCCAAGGGATTCGATGATTCGGATCCAAGGGGTTTCTCACAAAGAAATTCCTCATGATCTCTTAGTGTTCTCTCTTCACTCGATGCACACCTTGCAGAGCTTCAATGAAGAGAAACAATTGAAACTGGGAAAATTCACAGTTCCATCTACTTGTTCATGAAAACAGAAAACCACAGGAAAATGAACATAGTCTAAACACCACACCTTTGGATAACTTATCCATTATGTTATATTCACAAGTGCCCAATGGCTACAAATTACATTCAAAATTATAGTAACTCAAAAAAATTTCCTTCTGCTAACTCACAGTTCTCTCTTACAGCTAATTTTTCTCTATATTCCAGCTCTCTCTAACTAGGTGTACAAACTTATATATAACTCAAAAATGTTTCTAGGGTTTTCCCCTGGCTACTTGCCTACTCTAAAATTCATCCTATGCTATCTTAGTTAAGTTGCATTCCAGAGCCGAAGTGGAAACTCCTGCTCTGTTTACAATTTTCAAATCGTTGCTCAAAGGGTAAAATTCAACATTGGTTCAAGCGTGCCTCCAAAGGTGAATTTCGGCACTGAGTGAAGGCGGATTTCAAAATCGGCTGCAACTGTCAACATTGAATTTCTGGAAGAATTCACATGTGTTCAGTGGTCCTGCCTCTTCGCACTTGCCAACGATGCTCCTACATCATTTTCACACCCAAAGTGTGTCGAGAGGTACAGACTCCCCACAGTGGAAGATCGAGGTGCTTGTGGCGGCTCCCTTAAGTCAAAAAGCCGCGATCTCCCATGTAAAAATATTCACATGCTTTATTGTTTTGAAAACTTGAGGTATGATATAGCAAAAGAGTAGAGACGTGTATGTTTAAAAGGTAATTTTCATTAATTAAAAAGTGCCAAGCCAAGTCATGTGGGTGAAGTTAAAGTTAATATGGTGGAGGAATTTAAATGTAAAAGTGAATGTTTTTAAAAGGTGATTTTTTTTTTGTTTTATAAAATATTTTTTAAACCTTTTTATATATTATTAAAAGGTTTTTTAAATAAACTTTTCACCAATCATTCCTCCACATATTTTTTCAAGGATCTTTGGGTTATATAAGCAGTAGATGTTGTGAGATTTTTTGTGCTAATGGATAAGATGTAGAGTTGGAAGTTTCAAGCTAAAAAGTTCAGCGGTAAAAACTAATTTGAGCTCTAGAAGCTCAAGATGCGGGATCTACTGGTGCAA
>JZKD02S1029623.1:221888-231989 GCA_000966675.3 Picea glauca
TTTTCCTCAAAGAACCCAGATATTTGAATTTTTCTTCCCATAGGATGCTCAGTTCTCCAAATCAAATCCCCCCTATCCTTCCTCTCTATTCTCAGAAAAGGGAAACCAAGTTATTTCCTCACTCTGTTGTCTTCTTGGTTATTTTTTAGATGCATGGGTGGATGAGCCTATATTGGGTTTTCTGTGCATTTTCTCTACCAAGGAAAAATCCACCACTCAGTTCGACTATAGCACTTTCTCGGTGGAGAACATTCAAAAGAATTTTTCACAATTCATTACATAGGGAATGTTATGATACTCATCCATCCTAGCTTACATGTTCATCTTTTTTCAGGCAGATAGGTTCTCTTTCTCAATGCAAAATATGGACAACGAAGGAAAACCTCAAGCAATCACATTATGGATGTTGTTTCTCAGGAGAAACTCCACTGAGTTCACTTTTAAATGATTTATTGAACTATTTTATCATCCAGTTGTGGGAATGATTAGTGGAAGACCTGAGACGAGCATAAATGAAGAAATTCAAAGAGGTCTACACCTTTCGGATCTGGAAAATACTAGAGATTGGTTCCTATACCAGAATCACACGAAAATTAGGGTGTATGGGTGTGAACTAGCTCTATAGAAGTTGCCTAAGTATGTGCCTGTTCGAATATTCGCACTAGAATATATTTGTCAGATGATAAACTTAGATGACATCCATTTTGTGTCTATAAAGAAAAAACAACAGATGAGGATCATAGGACAAATAGGCCCATTTATCTGCAACAGTCGAGTCGCTAGGGAAGAGGCAGACAAATTATTGAAGGAGATGAAATTCCTCCCTAGTTTTATTTGGAGATATGACCCCAGTGGGATCATTGTAGAGACGAGGTCCAAGAACAAAAGTTCACCCTATGCCAAACACCCTCAAGCCAGAAATCAAAAAATATGTGAACGAGGAAGAATGGGAAGTAAATATTCTGGTAGATACATAACCACGAGAATCTATTTCTATATCTATCTCACCGACTGCTACTCCTCAAATACCCAAGTAAAAAATGCTAATAAAGGATGATTCACCTTCAATCACCGAGGTATCAACAAAAGAATTCTAGGTATACAACAAGAAACCCAAACCCAGTCATGCTACTCACATGTCTAGTGAGGAAGAGCCCTACTCTGTCACAGTGATTGAGAGAAGACAGTAGGTGGTGTCAACTTCTTTCTTGAAGAAGCAGACAGGAATAGTTGTGACCACCCAAAATCCACAAGGATTCGCACCTCTAAGCATCTTTGAGAAATATGATATGATTAAAAAGAAGAACCAGATGCTGACAAATAGCACCTACTACCAGTTCTGGAAGAAAACTTCCATGGCACAACACAAACTATTTTCAGCCTTTGATACAGAGAAAGGAATAAAGCATCTCGCATTCCTGCAATCACATGTGCCTCACCCCAAAGAGATCACTAACTACAAGAGCTCAACTATTGTTTTTGACACTAAACAGGTCCATCCAGCTGACTAGATGGATTTTCACATACAGACTGGAGAAATGTTCTTTATCCACATTAGCACATGCTTCCTCTACCACAACTAAGTTATAGGTATATTTAAGAAATGTCCAGACCCAATTGAGGTTGGAAAAGATATCCTCTTTTGCAAAGGATAATAGAATAAAATCCTTAGAGGAGTTGGTGCTCAAGATTGGGTATCATCCCTCGAATGTTAAAGCAACAGAGGTAATGTTGAAGAAAAAGAATGCTGACATTGCATCTTTGAGAAAAAAATTGAAATTTCCACGAACAAAGGATTCACAAGCTAAAGAGGTAGTTGAAGCCGAAAACGAGAGAGAAGAATTGTTGAAGCTTATCATGCAGCAGAATGCACAACTCAGAGAAATGGAGATAGAGTTGGAAACATTATTGAAAGAAAAGGAAAAAATGACACCAATGGAAGTCATTTCATTGAGTACAGTTCCCATTGCAGAAGTAAGTACATCAGTAGTTCCAACAACCACTACAGCATAAATTCCATCAACAGCCCCATTAACAACACTGGAAAAAACTGTGGAGCTAGCAAAGTCCACGGAGGAAATGAATTTGCAAGAGACAGAGATTAATAAGCTAAAAAGGGAGGTTGAAAACATCCAGGAAATCAAATCCTCTTTCCAAACAAGATATAATGTTGAGATACAGGCAATAGAAAAGATTAAGTAGGAAATAAAACATCTCCACAAACAAACAGTGGCAGGCAAGACCTTAGCAAAGGCTAAGGAAAACATATGGACAGATATTGAAAAATCCATAAATGAAATTTGGCCCATGGTACAAAACATGTTCGAGCAACATGATCGAGTGTTAAAGAGTAGGCAAGACATTGATAAGATAAACACATAAATGGGTGATATGCCCTCAACGGCCAACGAGATCATCAAGTTTCTGAACTCCAAAACCAAAGAAGAGCTAGAATAATTGAAAGTCGAAGACAAAACATAGACTATCCTCGAGGTAAAAAGATTATTGAATAAAAGGGGATAGATGTTACAGTTGGAGGAAAAGGCTGAGAACATGGACATTGGAGTTCAAAGATTTTTTAGCAAAATTGAATCATTACAAAAAGAGGGTCTTCCTGATCTATGTGTCCTAAATGATAAACTAATGACTCTGTCCTATTACAAGCAAAGGATCTCCACTGTGGCCAAAGACAGTTCCAAGTTTTGAGGGATACACAGCAGCATCACGGGAAAAATATTCTTAGAGACTCTATAGCATGACCTCAACATTCAACACGAGATCGATTATGTCTTTATCATCAAGCCAACTTTTGCTAAATACACCGAGATGGACGAAGTTTACCGCCAGTTATTGAAAATTACCATCCCAAGCACATAGATATGGGATGACCTGTGCAATTTGATTGAGTAAAAAAAATGCCTCATCCATATCATCATCCATCTCAGCATCCATCTCAACGTCCAGCTCAGTGTCCAACATAGTTGACGTCATCTAAATGACTCAACAACGGTCTTCCCCAAAATCAGGATGAGAGATTCAAGACATCATCATCGGTTACTACATTTCTGCATCTTGTTAGATTAGTTAGTTAGACTCAGACTCTTTCATGTCCTGATCATTAATGACAGGGTCATTGTAACTTTTATTATAAATATTTCTCACTTAGAATTAGGAGGGGTTGTTGATCTTTATGCCCGAGCAAGCTCTAGTTGCTGTAATTTTTATCAAGAAGTTATTTCAGTAATACAAAGAGAAGTTTCACAGGATTACTGCATGTCCATTGTTGGTGAAGTTCCCTTTGTCTGTGTACAAGTTTTTTCTTTCTCAGTCATCATATTGTCTTTCTAAAATATAATATTTAAAAGAAGTTAAAGTTCCATAATTTACCATTGTGTACTCTGTTCTTAATATTTTACAGATTTAAATGTTTTTCCTCTAATGTTATAACAAAGAAATTCTTAAATGCTTTTTTGTTTTAACTGATATCTCATCTTTTCAAAAATACACCATTTTTATTTCTAAAGAATCCAGCATTAGCACCATCTCTCCCTGTGAAACGAATCTTGTAACAATGTCTTTAACTTCTATCTTTTAAGGCAGACCCCATAGCCCAATGGAAGCGTAATTTCTATTCGGCCACTTTATTAAAAAACAACACGAACAACACAGTTATATTCTTTCTAACTAGCCTAAAATATTTGAACACTCAAACAAACCTAGAACTCACAGAGAGATCCCTCTCTGAAACTAGTACGGCTAGCTTCCAGTTTCGAGGCGGTTGGTTAAGGTTACCTCTGATAACTTTATTCTTACCTCATAACAACCTCTAGGAATTTATAGAGTGATAACACCAGCTCCTCCAAGAATTTGAAGCTCTCCTCCAACCAACTTTGATACCACTTGTTAAAATTTTCAATGCGAAAAACACAGTTTATAGTGACAATTAACAATCACACACATAATAAACAGACACAAAGATTTCATGTGGTTCACCCAAATTTTGGGTTGCGTCCACTAAGCATAGGGATCAGTTGTCTTATTATTTGGATTATGGAGATTACATCAAATTTGCAAGTCTCTCTCACACACAGTCTCTCACAGTCATTTTGCCTCTATGGGCTTACATGAATTTATACATTCACACATGAAAATGAATACTAAATTCAGTCCCTATCCATATTCTAACTTGGTCTATTTGGTTGTAACCAATGCAAAATAATAGGATCCAAATTTGTTTTTGGTAATTGGTTGTCACCAAATCCCAACAATCTCCACATTGACAACAATTAACCTGATACCTTGCTTCTTCCTTTTGTTCATCACCTTTTCTACAAGCCAAGAGAAGTCAAGCACCATTGCAGCTTCTCTAATAAAATTGGTTTCATGATCTCGCCTGTGTGACTTGCACGACTTTGGATTTCCTAAGGGGTCACTCCACCTTCAACATGTCTTCCACAATTGTGTTGTGAGACATATTTAGTGATAGGTCTCCTCCTATCGAAAACACCTGTAAAATATACATTACAACTATCATAGACCATCTCAGTGTAACCATTATAGGTGACATTTGTGTTTCCCATATGCTGAAGCACCCATTTCACTGCAACACCTGAATCTATCATGTTTTTGACAACATCTTTAGCATGTGAAACGTCTGGTCTTAACCATTTAAACACATACAATAGACCTCTTACTAAACATACACGATACATAACATTTTCTTCTTTATAGATAGGCCCTATACTTGAAGAAAACTTATAACGGAAAGCAAGAGCGATAAAACATGTTTTTCAATTTTGATCCTGAACTCCAACCACAACTTACCATTACCATGTATGTATACTTCCATTGCCCTTAATTTGTTTTGCTGCTCCTTGATCCCTCATCTGAATTGTCCTATCCATCTGATTCATTTTCTTACTGATTTTATCCATGCTTCAGCTTGCGTCGAGCATATCATCAGAAAAGAACATCAATACTGTAAATGTACTATAAACCATATAGTCATTCCTACCCTTTGATAAATCATGACTCACTATCAAGGATTCAAGCCTCTTGTATATTTGTCCGTGTACCAATAGGCCATACAATGAATTACCTAACATGCAAACAAATTTACCATTGCAATCTGGAATCAACCCTTTTGGTTGTTCCATACACTCAATATCTCTGTCAAGGATGACCTTGTAAAAAGTAGGATCCGACATACAACATCCCTTTATACCATCATCACAACTTCCAGAGATATAAAACAAGAAAGAATTCAGAAACAAAGATTTTAATTCTGGAACTGATTTACCCCTTACCAGTACCGACAATTATTTCTTGTTATCGTGACCTTGGTGCTTCTTCCATAAACAATAACATACATCTATCACTTGAGATGGCACTTCAATACTGTCTTTCAACTTATAAAGGTTATCAACCATTGTTACCTTCATCACTACTAAATTCACTTTTGACACTATGAGAGCTCCACCTTGACCTGTATACTTATATCCACAAGAATCCAACACTCCTAATGAAATCAAATTTGATTTAAGCTCAACTACATATCTAACATCCATTAATTCCCTAACAATACCATTGAACATCCTGATTCTAATATTGCCAACCCCAATAGTTTTACATGGAATACCATTTCCCATAAACACTATACCCTCATCAACAGATTGGTAAGAAAAGAACCAATATCTATGTGAGCACATGTGGTGGGAGGCACCTGAATCTAACTTCCATTCTTCTTCATATTGTAAATTACTAGAAATGGATAAAACGTGATCAATTATACTTGAATTTGTTACAGTCAAATTTGCTTGTTTCATAGTGTTTTCCTTAGATTCCTTTCTCTTCCATCAATCTTTCTTGAGATGTCCTATTTTTCCACAGTGCCAACATTTTGTTTTATCCTTTCTTTGTCTTGACTTACATCAGAAAGAAATTCTCTCATTCTGCTCTTTGGTTTGACCTGTGACCAACATTGCCTCTGAAGTTGAGGTTTCTTTACTAGATTTTCTCCTCATCTCCTCAACCAACAAAGCTCCCACAACAGAGTCATAATCTAAAACATCCGATGAGCTAAAGATAATAGATGTGACTACATTATCCAAAGACTCTGGCAACGAACACAACAATGTAATAGCCTTATCCTCATCTTTGAATTTAACTTCCATTCTAGTCAATTCAACTATAAGGGTATTAAAGGTATTTAAATGGTCAGGGACTTTTGTACCTTCTTTCATACGCAAACTGTACAGTTGTCTCTTCAAGAAGATTCTTCTTGTCAAGGAATTCATCATATATAGACTTTCTAGCCTGCTCTATAAGCCTAATGTTGTATCCTCTACTACGATATTAAACAAAACCTCATCTACCAGTCATAAATGAATGGTGCTAAGAGATTTCGCATCCATATCCTCCCATTTCCATTCTTTCATGGCCGTTGGTTTCTTTGACTTTCTTGCCAATTGATCCGTCGGATCTCAACTTAGTGTGCAATTGTAATTGTGAATGATTTACTTATTTTGCAAATTAATGTTTTATTTATATAAAAGCATCTATTTAACTCTTAAAATTCTCAAATATATAAAACTTGCAAATCTGAAAATTGACATGAACAGCAGAAAAGAAGAGACAAAGAAATTAATAACGGAGTTCACCCATGTGTTTTGGGCTACGTCTCCAGGATCGGTTCTCAATTTGGATCTGTTTTTTATTAATGATGCAAGCTTTGTTTGATTTTGTTACATCAATATTTCTGATACCTTGACTTCTGAATTCTGTCTCCAAGCCTCCTTCATCAGATAGCTCTCATCTTCAGCTTTCCAACGCTTTTTTCCGTTCAGAAAACGGACCAAGGATGGCAAAGTTATGCCCAAATCATTGTTACAGGCACATATAATACAAAGGAGTTTTGATTTAAGTATATAGGGGCTTCCGCAGTGTAATATATTAGATATTATTTTGATTTATTACATATGTAATTATCCCAGCGTATTGGAAAAATCCTTTGGTTTTATAACCACGGGTCGGCGGTTCAAATCTCGACCTTGGCGCTTTTAGTTCTATCCACTGGCAACTGTATAACAAAACAATAATGCTAGGACTTCTAAAGAAGAACAATAGCCTGGATTTCTTGGTTAGTTGGCGGATATTAGGGAGCATGTGGTGTCGGAGGTTGCGTGTTCAAACCACGACGCAACTCTTTTTTATGTATTGATTCCGTTGATATGATATATATATATAGCATAATAATATATTCTATATTTAACATATTGTTATATCATATCACAATAAAACCTTTGCCAAATATTAACTATCGCACCAAATGTGCGCCTCACCAACAGACCCACCAAATGTGCCAATGCTCCGCCAAAGATTTCGTGCTATCCCGCCAAATGTGCCAACGCTCCGCCAAATTTACTCTTGATTGAAACTGCCACGTGGCGGTTTCTTATTGACCCAAACATGACATGTGTCAACATGTCATTGGTCCAACTCAATAACCTGTGTGTCATCCATGTCACTTTCCATGTCAACTTGCTGCCATGTGTCATTGTGCCATATTTCCACGTCATTAGTGGTGGGTCCCATTGCCACGTCAGCAATGCTGACTGTACTGCCACGTGTCACCCTACAACTTGGGTTTTACTATTGGGGCAAAACTTCAGAACGCGATATCTTGGTCATACGGACTCCGTTTGATGAACCGAAAAGTGTTCCGGAATCAACACGACAAGCACTATGCAATGGTAGAGTTTTTAAGTCATTTTGGGACTGTCAATTTTTGAGCTATCTAGAGACCTCCTGGATCATTCCTCCCCATTGAGAAGCTTTTGGTCCACCAAAAGTGGTTTTTATTCAGAATTCAAGAAAGAACATGTTAGTCTCGCCTGTCCTGTATCTTTCATCCATTTTTCCTGGAACCTGTACATTTGTCTCATCACAACAATAATCATAATTGCACTGACGTTATTGAGCACATTAATCCCATTAATTATCACATCTTCATTCACTGCTGCTGTAATCAACCATACATTGTTGAACAGTAGAAAGATGAAAAACAAGACTGAATATAAAGACGTGAAAGAGAATGTACCCACATCATGCTTTTCCTTCCAGACATGAACAATGTTCATCATGGTGTTTCTATGCATTGACACTTCCATTTCATTCTTAGGATTACTTTCTTCCTTACTTTTCATGGATACTAGTGTTAAATTCTTACTTGCATTGACTACCATTTTCAATTGTCCTGTAGTTACAAAATATCTATTGCTTTTTATTGAATGAGAATGCACAATGTATTCGATTTCTTCCTTAAACAAATGATATTGATTTTTTTCCCTGTAAAAGATTGCCTTTCTATCATATAAGTATGGGCTGCCCAACACAATCCCACAGATGTCTAATGGCACCACATCAAATTCAACCTCATCTATGAACTTAGATGCTATTGCAAACTTTAAAGTGCATTGTTTTGTTACTTTCATTCTTTTATCTTTGCACACCCATCCCAACGGATAAGGCTTCTTATGTGGTTGTGTTTCCAATCCCAATTGTTTAACAATCTCTTCTGAAATTAGATTAACTTGAGATCCACTATCTATGAGTSTGTCAATMTTAKTTTKTTTTGAGATAACCCTTATATGAAACAATTCACTCCTTTTATCATCTTCCAAATCAACATGCTTTTTAGAAGTAGAAGCACATGAAGAACCAATGCTAGAATTATTGCCAACAAGAAATTTACCTTTCAAACCCACAATTGTTACCTGTGTTTCATCATCGGAATCTGATCCAAGATCTTGAACGATGGCTGTGGCTTTTTGCTTTCCTTTTGGAACCTTAAACCATTCTGGTTTCAATTCCGGATGCAATATCCAACAGTTTGCATCATCATGTCCTTTCTTTCCGCAATGTGAACAAGAAGGCCTTTCTCCTTCTTCTTTTCTCACTGTAGTTGCTTTCTTCTCCTTCCACCTTTTCTTGTTTTCTGTTCGAGGAGCTTCTTTTGTTGCACAAAATTCATGTTTCTTGCACCTGCTTCAATATGAGTTGCTTGTACACATACTTCATCAAGATTAGACAGATTAAACATAAGGATTGAATGCCTTAAATGCGAATGTAATCCATCTATGTATTTTAATAAAGTTTCTTGTGTATAAAGAGGAACACCAAGAACCAAAGCTCTCTTCCTGAACACTTGTGTGTATTCTTGTACATTTTGTTCCTTACCCTGTCTTAAGTTTTGCCAATCCATAACAGCTTGTTGCATATAACCCAATGGATAAAACTGTTTATTTAAAGAAGAAGTAAACTCATACCAAGATGACATGATTTTACCTTTCTTCAGCAAATCCTCTTGAGTTTTACTATCCCACCAAATTAATGCAGTGCCTCCCATTCTGAGAGTGGCTAACTGAATCTTGGTAGTGTCATCCAAGATTTGTTGAATTCTGCAATACACTTCAATCTGCTTTATCCAATTATCCAATTTTTCTGCATCAAGTTCACCATTATACATAGGCAATTCAAACTTGACATCTAGTTTTAATAAAGGCATATTTGCATTTTCATTATGAGGATTATGAGAAGCATTATAGAATGAAGAGAATGGATTTGTTTCAGGAGGATCACCATTGTTATCACTGAAATTTCGTCCGCACGGGGCGATAAGAACTTCGCATCATCAACACAGAAAAACAGTCGTTCATGGCACAAGGATTAACTCCACAGCACAGCAAAAGGGTCAAAACTATGCAAAATGGCCAAAAAAATTAAAAAGCGCTATGCACCCGCTCAGCGCGCACGCGCGCGCAACATCTTCGTACCTGGAGCGCATATGCGCGGCTGTGGGGTGAAAAACCCACGCGCCTGCCAAACGACGCATTTATGAAGATGGTCGGCCTCCCAACCACTAATGGATCGGCTCCCAAGTCGATTTGACATCAAATCCGAGCTCAATCTACGTGGGGAGGCTGGTGAAAGACCTAATTGTGCCCTAAAGAGCCCCTTTTCACATTCAAAAGAGGTTGCATAATAACTCAATGCTTGGCTATAAAAAGCCATGAATGACCACCATTTTCTCAAGGAATTCTT
>JZKD02S1029646.1:0-13397 GCA_000966675.3 Picea glauca
TTTTTCTAACACATTGTTGTTCCAGAGTTTATTCTTAAGGCTTGAAAGTATAAAGTCTAGGCATCCAAAAAGAGGGTTTATGATATGAAGAAAGGAAAAACAACTCTTAAGGGAAAAGGAGCTATGGTTGATTTCTGAGTTGTCTTTGTCTAGCTTCCAATTGTTCATGGACACTAATGTCCTGCTCAATGGTTGCCCATGAACGCTCAAATTCAACTCGGGTGGTAGAAGTTTTTATGATGATGTTGAAAAGACTTAAAGCGATATCGGTCTGATCTGTAAGACTGGGTTCAATGTTGGTATGTCTCATAATAGGGGCAGGCATGGAGAAAAAGAGTTTTAACGATCTGTTGTTTTTTAGGTTGTTGTTTCTATTTTAGATTATGTAAGAAAAATTTCCAAATTCTTTGAATTAATAGTGTAACGAAATCAAAGGTCGTTTCATGTATCTGGGTTTAACTGAAAACAATGCATGGGATGAAAGAAAACATAAAGATGTGGAACAATGTGAGGCACCAACCAAGGGAGAGTCTCACTTTTTGACAGAAGAAGAAAATAGACAAGAAAATCTTTAATGAAGCATAAGATATAGAAATCTAAGTGATTCACAGGTCTTGTACCTGCTGATAACCGATACATAGGAAAAATTGTAAATGATTAGATGACTAAAAGAATCAATCACAACAGTAGATGTTATACTAAATTGCAGCTAAGCATTCATCAAAGGTATATAAGAAATGATGTTTAAATATGAAATAATAGAGGAGCACATAACTCAAACTTGACAGGATCTGGAGTCTTCGAATTGAATTTGTATTAATTCTGGCAAATGAAAAATTTCTCTGCTACAATCTGCGAAGGAAAAAACCCCTTGGTATCACTTTCAAAATTGTATTTATACAAGAAAATCCTCAACCCTAAATGGTTGGTAGTCTCCTAATCTCCTTCATGCTAACAGTTACAGAATATAGAATTTGAACCGTTTTGCTTGGTCACTCTTGCTTTTCTAACAGTTGGACAAAAACGAGCATACATGCGTTATTTCATCATTTCTTTGAAGCGCTTCCTTCGCTCAGCCCAACACACTCGATGCACCTACCAAGAAACTACGCCAAAATTCTGGAAGGTTCTATCATATCCTTTGCTTCAAATACATACAACTTTCTCTGAATTTGGGGTATCTTTTCTTCAATATTTACCTTTTCAAACTTTGTTGACTGCAACTGTAGATTTGGCTTTATTAGCCACTTATCCATTTGGGCGATGTTAAGCTACTTCAATTGTGAGATCTTGAGCTAGGCTTCATTCCAACTCTCCTTGATATGCATTTGATGCCTCACAATGTTGATCTGTCCTAATAGCCCAGGACAATCACCTTCACCAATGCCCAGTGTTTTTGTATCTAGATGATCAAACACTTCTTCACATTCTTTCTTAACTTCTCTTGCCATTTTCCTGCTTTCGAAAATATTTGTCTCCCATGTTTTTAATATGATATCTCCCCTGATCTGTTCTTCTATAGTCAGCTTTGGGATTGTTGGTACTTCCTCTCTAGCCAAAAATGTTACTGCCTTTTGAAAAGCAGCGCGAGCTAATGTAGACTCTTTCTCCTTGAAAGCAATGTTATCCAGTGAGTGGCTTATTTCTAGGAAGTAGTTTTGAACGGTTTCTATCTTAGAAATCATGTTTTGTTGTTCCGCTTGTAGTTTCTCATGCACCTCTAGCGCTTGGGCTTGAAATGCCTTTATATTCACAACTTTCCCTTCAATAGACTTCAACTCAGCTTGTATTTGTCTCACTAATTCCTCCTGACAAATAACCTATACTTGACTTATTTGCATCTGCTTGTTTGCTTCATCTAAACTAGATTTCAACAATTGCATTTCCTGTTTGTGAGTAGTCCTGGCATTTTCAACTCTTTGATTTACCTCCTCTCGAATATTATTTTTTGTGTGCCTTATTTGGTCCTGCAACTGAGCTATCATTTGATTTTTCTACTTCAACCTTGTCTTCAGAGAGTCAACTGAGAATAAATTGGCAGTTGTTAAAGCTCCCATAGAGCCTGCTACTTCTACGGCGAAGTCTTCCTCTTCTAGGTTTTGCCCATCTACGAGCACTCTGTGTTTCTTCACCATTGTGCCTTCTCTCAGATGCATTTCCTATTTTAATACTACCTTCCTCTTATTACTGAAAAAGTAGTTAGAGGAGGGTATCTCTTCTCTAGAGATAGGAGTAAGGTCACTTGCATATATGACTTGCAGATGGGGGTTTCCAAAAGTTGACTGTATAGGAGTTAATGATGCAATAGGGCTGCCCAATTCTGAAGATTGAGTTTCTCCTGTTGTTTTGGGGATATCAACAGGAATAGTCAATGATGAAGGTGGAATCGTTTGACTCGACTTTGAAGGAGTCTCGGATTTAGAACTTGTTTCAGACCCTGGATTCTTTGATTGTGAAGTTTCTTCATTTTTTGAAGACGCTTCAGTCTTCTTTGTATTTTCTTCTGCAATCTCTTCGTCATGAGCCTCTGATCCGAAACCTGGGGGAGTATTTCCTTGAGCTGGGGGAGGGGTTGTTGATTCTCCCTGTAGTTTCTTCGGTAAACCACTTCGCCTATGCTTCTGGAAAGTCAGAAAGCTAGTCTGTAGGTCTGGTGATAATGCCTAAACTCTGTCTAATATTTCCTCATAGTTTTTGGCTCCCTTGAACATGTCGTCACAGGGAGAAGCGTCATGTTCATACATCTTCATATTGCAGTGAGTAAGATGATTTCCTACAAATTGATAAGGGTCATATTTTATGAGTTCAAGATCTACCAATTTGATGTCTTCCAATGTTGCAGCTTCAACCTTGGAATGACCAAAGTTAAGCAGTGAACACTTCCCAATCTGTACAGGAAAAAGAAACCAGAACTTCTTCTGAGATGCTTTCAATTCAGTGTCGATGCCACATGTTATTATTTGGTAGGCCACCTCCCTACACACCAGTCTGTTGGGGAGGAATTTTGGAAGTGCGTGAGGAGGAATTGAGCACCCGAAAACCCTGACATAGGAAAAACCCTCCTCAATCAACCAATCTGCGATCACCCTGAGATTTCCCACGATTTGCTCTAAAATATGAGGGGGTGCATAGACATACAAAATTTGGTGCAGAGGTATCACTAAGTAGTGGCAGATCTTGTAAAATACATCTTTAACATTTTCCTCCCATAGCTTAGAATGATAAACATGAATGGGCTTCGCACAGGCTGGGTTCCAGCTCCAACTCATCAAAGGGAATGGAGTCATCTAACAAACCACATCCATAATATAGGAAGACATGTAAATAGATACAGGTCTCCCTTTTAATTTTGTTTTTTGGTACTCTCCAACCTCACTAGCTAGATTATCTGATAAAATTTTACCCTAGTTGAAATTGTAACCCTCGGCTACTTCGTGCATAAGTGGCACCCATTTTGCAGGGAAATGGGTAGGGTTTTTCCTCCCGAAGGGTCTACATAGCATCAGGGCTATATAAACCATGTATTCTTTAATGAAGTTGTGGCATAGCTACCATGGGTATCGGCTCTAAAGCTTGCTGGAATTCCCCACTAGTCTTTAATTATATTTGGATATGTTTGATTGAATTCTGTGCACTCCTTTCTTTGAAATTCCACTATGAATTCAGCATTATAAATGTATTTAGAAGTAGGGGCAGTTTGTACATTACTTGGATGTGCTCCGGTCTGAACGAGCCAATGATGACCCCTTGGATGCTTTGAATACTCCTTGTTGGAACATCGGTTTTCTCTAAAGCCCAGCATACCATGTCATTATACGGCATGAGTCTCAGTCGTGTGGCTATTTTGTGCATCTCAGAATCTGCTATGTCTCTAAGTTTATTTTCAGTCCTTTCACTCCCGAAATCGTCGGGGAAATTCCTAATATCATAGTCCAAGTTCTCAAAAATCTACCTCCAAGATTTGATTGTGTCTACAGCATGTGGCGTTCTGTCTGATACCACACCTCTATCCAGATTTTAGCTTCCACCTGCTTCTTCACTCTTCTTAAGCACTTTTCTGGGTGCCATGGTGTTTGTGTTATATGAAAACCTGTTGCAGAGAAGAAATGTGTGATTTATTATGAATATAACTCGCTCCTAGTATGAAAGTAGGAATGAAATTCGAAATAACAGACCTTTATTTACCTTTATCTTGTCTTAAATTTATCCTACCGATACAGGCGATAAAAATTAAATTCTTTAATGGAGATGGTACACCTGGAGATACGCACTCTATGTTCAGAATATCTTCATTAATCCGTTATAGATACTGCCACATATCGGTGATTCAAAACTGGCATTTCAAAAGGAATGTCATCAAGAACTCCCGAATGCTAAAATGCGAAAATTTATTTAACAATCCTTAATGGTTGTTTTAAAATTAGATTAATTACGTTTAAGCGCTTAATTCTTTCGGGATTTCGTGTTTCGGAGTTTCGAGCATAGTGTCTCTAAGAGGTATGACACAAGTAAATCGCGAACCACGACAGGATTTATTTAGGTGCTAACTGCTTGTTTTAACCCTTTAATTAATCATGATTAGAGGTTAATCTTTACTTTTCGTGGATTAGAGTATCGAGACTCCGACGGCTCTTTAACATAAGAAATCCCAAATCGCGAAATCATGATGGGATTTATTATCATTAAACCTTATTACTTCTTAATTAACATAGTATTAGCTTTTAAGAACTTCACGACTTTGAGAATCAGGGTTTAAGGAGACTCAAGGCCGACTCTTTGATTTCCCGAATTGTGACTGATTAATGATATGTTAAGTGTGTTTAAAACTTAATTAATCATGATCAAAAAAGTATTTTGTGAAAGCGCGTCGGGACTTGAAAAGCTTTTTAAGTTTGAGATGGCCGAAAAAGAACATGTGAAAGTCTTAGAAGGCCGTTAACACCTTTCCGAGACTTCGGTACCGGGACTTTGGAGTTGCTATCAGAAAGAATACTTCGTGAATATCCGAACCTTGAAACCCAAAAATCCTGAAAGACATTTTGACCCCTTTTTTAGAACTAAGGGCGGCTCCGTAACCAGAGAAAAAGGAGATTTGGATTTAGAGAAGAAAAATAAACTTTGTTTCAACATAGGCTCCATCTAGGGATCTCGTCTCCTTGTGTGACGAGAATAACAGTAGACCACATGCCTTTATTGGGAAAATGGAGTCACTAGTTTGTTTCAGCAAGAACTTGTTCAGGAAGAGGGTGCAGGGGAAAAAGGGGGTTTCATCTTTATCTTTGAAAGATTTTGAAACCCAATCACTATTTAATCATACTTTTAGGAAATTTGACTTCCTCTTTCCCGATACTGATTTGTGTTCTGCTTAAGATAACCCAAACAACATTAGGAATTTTAACAGGTTCTGTTGATCTTTCTTGCCTCAAGGTAAAGTAATTTTAATGTTTTTAATCAGGGAGTCCTGTGTGAACTTGGAATGTAGATCGAATTTCAAAGAAAAATAATTTACCAGAGCACAGTATGGTTCATGTATAACAGCCTTACAGATATCTTAGACTTTGCTTCACTGCCAGCGATCCTATTCGATACCCCGGTGAAGTTATATTATTCCCTTTATTGAATTTCCTTTCTCCACTTCAAATTGTAATTTTACATTTAAATGTTAAGATGAGGGCAATCATTTTATGAATTTCCTTTCATCATCTCTTTTTGGACTAGATGGGGGCAATCAATTTTTGAATTTCCTTTCACCATCCGTCTTATACTTTCTTTGACATGAAGTGGGGGAAATCAATTAGTATAAAGTATACCAGAGGTGATATATGTGTATAATTTTGCAACAGAGGTATGTCAACTCATTTTGATTACTCTGGATCAGTTTATTTTCGGCCTTCAAAACATCTTAGTCTACAGAAAATCTTATGGGGGAAATTTATTTCTAGGGACCTTCTTTTGAGCAAGACTAAAAAATTTTAGAACCTGTTAAAAGAACTAAGAGAGTCAGGGTTACCCTACACACATGTTTTGTCACACACCCACTACGGCATAATAGGTTTTTTATTCTTCTTCTTTTTTTTGCCTCTTTCTCCTTTCTTTCTCGAGGGACAGAATCCCCGAGTTCCTACGAGGTCCTAGCATAGGCTAGATATTCCTATCAGAACCTTCACTAAACCAATCCGTCAGTTCTTTCATTGAAAACTAGTCGTGTACAACTCAAGAACCAAGCGCGGGCTTCGCCTCCATGTGATCATCAGTTATGACGCCAGGCCAAGCCAAGACACGCCTTTCCCATTTCATGACTCAACAATGCCTGAGAGTCTAGTCTTTCAACTCTTCAAACCCCAAAACCTGAAATCGTCCCTTCGTTGAGATCGACGGCTACAATCTCCTCCTTGATCTGACGGTCCTGGAAGTATCAGGACTTCAGTAACTGGGAGTTCGAAATGCAAGCGAGTCGAGTATTTCGACTCTTCAAACCCTGAAACCTGAAAACGTCCCTTCGTTGAGATCGACGGCTGCAAATCTGTTCGTAGTTTCGTGAACTCGGAGTTAATGATGCAACGACTCCAGAACTCCTGTCACTCAAATCCATGAATTCCGATATGGGAATTCATGTAGGAGATCAACGAACCTCGTTGACCTAGATTTGACGGTCACTATCCCTCCTGAGCTTAAGGGCGTTGAAGGACACTTAGCCTTAACCCCCTTGCTGTCCTACGAGATCCAATGGCTTATGGGGTTGCGGAGCTTTCCCCGAACTCTGACCACTCACCACGCGTCTCCTTCGATGGATGATTCAGATCCTCCCAGAGTTTCATGAATCGGGATTTCGCGACTTGCGAAGGTGAGGGGTCTTTCCCTTTGGTCTCCCAGGTGTCGAAACACCAAAACCTATTCACTCTAAGCTGATTCATAGTTTCACATACTGGGACTTCATGACCTGCGATGAAGAAGGGTCTTGCCCTTTGGTTTCCTGGGTGCCGAAACACCAAAATGCCAAAACCTATTCACACTAAGCTAATTCGGAGTTTCACATACCAGGACTTCACAACCTGCAACAATGAGGGGTCTTTCCCTTTGGTTTCTCGGGTGCCGAAATGCCAAAATGCCGAAATCTATTCACACTAAGCTAATTTGGAGTTTTGCATACCGGGACTTCGTGACTTGCGACAAAGAAGGGTCTTTCCCTTTGGTTTCCTGGGTGTCGAAACGTTGAAATGTAGAAATGTCGATGAACGGGTCCGGTTACTCCGAGACTTTCAGGATGTTGCCAAGTCCACCCTCCTGCTTATGCAAAGGTTAAGGTTGACGGGCAATAGAGCTCTGACTGATCTTTCAGAGGGTTCTTGGGTAAATTATCCCTAGGCTTGGTAACCTGAGTAAAAGTCTCCCTAATTCGCCGAGCTATAAATTTGGTGGTAAGGGTAAAGTAAACTCGTGGGTTTACTATCATGGTAATCCTTTCAAGGGACTCACTCCAACTCTGGAGTGCGAGGAAACTTCCCGAGAGAAGTGCCTTCGGGATATTAAACCNTAATGTAGACTCTTTCTCCTTGAAAGCAATGTTATCCAGTGAGTGGCTTATTTCTAGGAAGTAGTTTTGAACGGTTTCTATCTTAGAAATCATGTTTTGTTGTTCCGCTTGTAGTTTCTCATGCACCTCTAGCGCTTGGGCTTGAAATGCCTTTATATTCACAACTTTCCCTTCAATAGACTTCAACTCAGCTTGTATTTGTCTCACTAATTCCTCCTGACAAATAACCTATACTTGACTTATTTGCATCTGCTTGTTTGCTTCATCTAAACTAGATTTCAACAATTGCATTTCCTGTTTGTGAGTAGTCCTGGCATTTTCAACTCTTTGATTTACCTCCTCTCGAATATTATTTTTTGTGTGCCTTATTTGGTCCTGCAACTGAGCTATCATTTGATTTTTCTACTTCAACCTTGTCTTCAGAGAGTCAACTGAGAATAAATTGGCAGTTGTTAAAGCTCCCATAGAGCCTGCTACTTCTACGGCGAAGTCTTCCTCTTCTAGGTTTTGCCCATCTACGAGCACTCTGTGTTTCTTCACCATTGTGCCTTCTCTCAGATGCATTTCCTATTTTAATACTACCTTCCTCTTATTACTGAAAAAGTAGTTAGAGGAGGGTATCTCTTCTCTAGAGATAGGAGTAAGGTCACTTGCATATATGACTTGCAGATGGGGGTTTCCAAAAGTTGACTGTATAGGAGTTAATGATGCAATAGGGCTGCCCAATTCTGAAGATTGAGTTTCTCCTGTTGTTTTGGGGATATCAACAGGAATAGTCAATGATGAAGGTGGAATCGTTTGACTCGACTTTGAAGGAGTCTCGGATTTAGAACTTGTTTCAGACCCTGGATTCTTTGATTGTGAAGTTTCTTCATTTTTTGAAGACGCTTCAGTCTTCTTTGTATTTTCTTCTGCAATCTCTTCGTCATGAGCCTCTGATCCGAAACCTGGGGGAGTATTTCCTTGAGCTGGGGGAGGGGTTGTTGATTCTCCCTGTAGTTTCTTCGGTAAACCACTTCGCCTATGCTTCTGGAAAGTCAGAAAGCTAGTCTGTAGGTCTGGTGATAATGCCTAAACTCTGTCTAATATTTCCTCATAGTTTTTGGCTCCCTTGAACATGTCGTCACAGGGAGAAGCGTCATGTTCATACATCTTCATATTGCAGTGAGTAAGATGATTTCCTACAAATTGATAAGGGTCATATTTTATGAGTTCAAGATCTACCAATTTGATGTCTTCCAATGTTGCAGCTTCAACCTTGGAATGACCAAAGTTAAGCAGTGAACACTTCCCAATCTGTACAGGAAAAAGAAACCAGAACTTCTTCTGAGATGCTTTCAATTCAGTGTCGATGCCACATGTTATTATTTGGTAGGCCACCTCCCTACACACCAGTCTGTTGGGGAGGAATTTTGGAAGTGCGTGAGGAGGAATTGAGCACCCGAAAACCCTGACATAGGAAAAACCCTCCTCAATCAACCAATCTGCGATCACCCTGAGATTTCCCACGATTTGCTCTAAAATATGAGGGGGTGCATAGACATACAAAATTTGGTGCAGAGGTATCACTAAGTAGTGGCAGATCTTGTAAAATACATCTTTAACATTTTCCTCCCATAGCTTAGAATGATAAACATGAATGGGCTTCGCACAGGCTGGGTTCCAGCTCCAACTCATCAAAGGGAATGGAGTCATCTAACAAACCACATCCATAATATAGGAAGACATGTAAATAGATACAGGTCTCCCTTTTAATTTTGTTTTTTGGTACTCTCCAACCTCACTAGCTAGATTATCTGATAAAATTTTACCCTAGTTGAAATTGTAACCCTCGGCTACTTCGTGCATAAGTGGCACCCATTTTGCAGGGAAATGGGTAGGGTTTTTCCTCCCGAAGGGTCTACATAGCATCAGGGCTATATAAACCATGTATTCTTTAATGAAGTTGTGGCATAGCTACCATGGGTATCGGCTCTAAAGCTTGCTGGAATTCCCCACTAGTCTTTAATTATATTTGGATATGTTTGATTGAATTCTGTGCACTCCTTTCTTTGAAATTCCACTATGAATTCAGCATTATAAATGTATTTAGAAGTAGGGGCAGTTTGTACATTACTTGGATGTGCTCCGGTCTGAACGAGCCAATGATGACCCCTTGGATGCTTTGAATACTCCTTGTTGGAACATCGGTTTTCTCTAAAGCCCAGCATACCATGTCATTATACGGCATGAGTCTCAGTCGTGTGGCTATTTTGTGCATCTCAGAATCTGCTATGTCTCTAAGTTTATTTTCAGTCCTTTCACTCCCGAAATCGTCGGGGAAATTCCTAATATCATAGTCCAAGTTCTCAAAAATCTACCTCCAAGATTTGATTGTGTCTACAGCATGTGGCGTTCTGTCTGATACCACACCTCTATCCAGATTTTAGCTTCCACCTGCTTCTTCACTCTTCTTAAGCACTTTTCTGGGTGCCATGGTGTTTGTGTTATATGAAAACCTGTTGCAGAGAAGAAATGTGTGATTTATTATGAATATAACTCGCTCCTAGTATGAAAGTAGGAATGAAATTCGAAATAACAGACCTTTATTTACCTTTATCTTGTCTTAAATTTATCCTACCGATACAGGCGATAAAAATTAAATTCTTTAATGGAGATGGTACACCTGGAGATACGCACTCTATGTTCAGAATATCTTCATTAATCCGTTATAGATACTGCCACATATCGGTGATTCAAAACTGGCATTTCAAAAGGAATGTCATCAAGAACTCCCGAATGCTAAAATGCGAAAATTTATTTAACAATCCTTAATGGTTGTTTTAAAATTAGATTAATTACGTTTAAGCGCTTAATTCTTTCGGGATTTCGTGTTTCGGAGTTTCGAGCATAGTGTCTCTAAGAGGTATGACACAAGTAAATCGCGAACCACGACAGGATTTATTTAGGTGCTAACTGCTTGTTTTAACCCTTTAATTAATCATGATTAGAGGTTAATCTTTACTTTTCGTGGATTAGAGTATCGAGACTCCGACGGCTCTTTAACATAAGAAATCCCAAATCGCGAAATCATGATGGGATTTATTATCATTAAACCTTATTACTTCTTAATTAACATAGTATTAGCTTTTAAGAACTTCACGACTTTGAGAATCAGGGTTTAAGGAGACTCAAGGCCGACTCTTTGATTTCCCGAATTGTGACTGATTAATGATATGTTAAGTGTGTTTAAAACTTAATTAATCATGATCAAAAAAGTATTTTGTGAAAGCGCGTCGGGACTTGAAAAGCTTTTTAAGTTTGAGATGGCCGAAAAAGAACATGTGAAAGTCTTAGAAGGCCGTTAACACCTTTCCGAGACTTCGGTACCGGGACTTTGGAGTTGCTATCAGAAAGAATACTTCGTGAATATCCGAACCTTGAAACCCAAAAATCCTGAAAGACATTTTGACCCCTTTTTTAGAACTAAGGGCGGCTCCGTAACCAGAGAAAAAGGAGATTTGGATTTAGAGAAGAAAAATAAACTTTGTTTCAACATAGGCTCCATCTAGGGATCTCGTCTCCTTGTGTGACGAGAATAACAGTAGACCACATGCCTTTATTGGGAAAATGGAGTCACTAGTTTGTTTCAGCAAGAACTTGTTCAGGAAGAGGGTGCAGGGGAAAAAGGGGGTTTCATCTTTATCTTTGAAAGATTTTGAAACCCAATCACTATTTAATCATACTTTTAGGAAATTTGACTTCCTCTTTCCCGATACTGATTTGTGTTCTGCTTAAGATAACCCAAACAACATTAGGAATTTTAACAGGTTCTGTTGATCTTTCTTGCCTCAAGGTAAAGTAATTTTAATGTTTTTAATCAGGGAGTCCTGTGTGAACTTGGAATGTAGATCGAATTTCAAAGAAAAATAATTTACCAGAGCACAGTATGGTTCATGTATAACAGCCTTACAGATATCTTAGACTTTGCTTCACTGCCAGCGATCCTATTCGATACCCCGGTGAAGTTATATTATTCCCTTTATTGAATTTCCTTTCTCCACTTCAAATTGTAATTTTACATTTAAATGTTAAGATGAGGGCAATCATTTTATGAATTTCCTTTCATCATCTCTTTTTGGACTAGATGGGGGCAATCAATTTTTGAATTTCCTTTCACCATCCGTCTTATACTTTCTTTGACATGAAGTGGGGGAAATCAATTAGTATAAAGTATACCAGAGGTGATATATGTGTATAATTTTGCAACAGAGGTATGTCAACTCATTTTGATTACTCTGGATCAGTTTATTTTCGGCCTTCAAAACATCTTAGTCTACAGAAAATCTTATGGGGGAAATTTATTTCTAGGGACCTTCTTTTGAGCAAGACTAAAAAATTTTAGAACCTGTTAAAAGAACTAAGAGAGTCAGGGTTACCCTACACACATGTTTTGTCACACACCCACTACGGCATAATAGGTTTTTTATTCTTCTTCTTTTTTTTGCCTCTTTCTCCTTTCTTTCTCGAGGGACAGAATCCCCGAGTTCCTACGAGGTCCTAGCATAAGCTAGATCTTCCTATCAGAACCTTCACTAAACCAATCCGTCGGTTCTTTCATTGAAAACCAGTCGTGTACAACTCAAGAACCAAGCGCGGGCTTCGCCTCCATGTGATCATCAGTTATGACCCTAGGCCAAGCCAAGACACGCCTTTCGCATTTCATGACTCAGTGATGCCTGAGAGTCTAGTCTTTCAACTCTTCAAACCCCAAAACCCGAAATCGTCCCTTTGTTGAGATCGACGGCTACAATCTCCTCCTTGATCTGACGGTCCTGGAAGTATCAGGACTTCAGTAACCGGGAGTTCGAAATGCAAGTGAGTCGAGTCTTTCGACTCTTCAAACCCTGAAACCTGAAAACGTCCCTTCGTTGAGATCGACGGCTGCAAATCTGTTCGTAGTTTCGTGAACTCGGAGTTAATGATGCAACGACTCCAGAACCCCTGTCACTCAAATCCATGAATTCCGATATGGGAATTCATGTAGGAGATCAACGAACCTCGTTGACCTAGATTTGACGGTCACTATCCCTCCTGAGCTTAAGGGCGTTGAAGGACACTTAGCCTTAACCCCCTTGCTGTCCTACGAGATCCAATGGCTTATGGGGTTGCGGAGCTTTCCCCGAACTCTGACCACTCACCACGCGTCTCCTTCGATGGATGATTCAGATCCTCCCAGAGTTTCATGAATCGGGATTTCGCGACTTGCGAAGGTGAGGGGTCTTTCCCTTTGGTCTCCCAGGTGTCGAAACACCAAAACCTATTCACTCTAAGCTGATTCATAGTTTCACATACTGGGACTTCATGACCTGCGATGAAGAAGGGTCTTGCCCTTTGGTTTCCTGGGTGCCGAAACACCAAAATGCCAAAACCTATTCACACTAAGCTAATTCGGAGTTTCACATACCAGGACTTCACAACCTGCAACAATGAGGGGTCTTTCCCTTTGGTTTCTCGGGTGCCGAAATGCCAAAATGCCGAAATCTATTCACACTAAGCTAATTTGGAGTTTTGCATACCGGGACTTCGTGACTTGCGACAAAGAAGGGTCTTTCCCTTTGGTTTCCTGGGTGTCGAAACGTTGAAATGTAGAAATGTCGATGAACGGGTCCGGTTACTCCGAGACTTTCAGGATGTTGCCAAGTCCACCCTCCTGCTTATGCAAAGGTTAAGGTTGACGGGCAATAGAGCTCTGACTGATCTTTCAGAGGGTTCTTGGGTAAATTATCCCTAGGCTTGGTAACCTGAGTAAAAGTCTCCCTAATTCGCCGAGCTATAAATTTGGTGGTAAGGGTAAAGTAAACTCGTGGGTTTACTATCATGG
>JZKD02S1029668.1:0-13397 GCA_000966675.3 Picea glauca
GCAACCTCTCCAACTCAGCCCTGCAATCAGCTCTCTAAACTCAAGAAAAACCCTTAGCTCAAAAACTCAAGAGAAGCCAAATGAGTAGTGTGAGTGAAAGAGAGGGGATGGGGTTGGCTTTATAGCTTCATTAGGGGCTCTAGACAATTCTAGAAGCTTCCCATGCATGCCCCTAACCCTAACTTTTAAAAAAAATCAAAATTCCCCTCACTTTTTCGGCCACGGGCGTCATTGGCAAAAGAAAACTGGTTCCATACGGAACCGGTCTAAAGCGGTTTTAGGGGGGGCGGTTTGAACCGGTTCTTGTAACACTGGCAGCAACACCATACAAAGGTAGCACACCTCCTCAAGGAGTAGCACACAAGAGAGAGATACCAAACGACTAAGCAATAATAAACTGTGCAGTTGCAGCTACTGCGTCACCTCGTCCAAACTTGCTCCTTGCTTCTGTGTAGCTGGGAGACTGTGAGTGAGTGAACAAATGAGCCAAGACGTCCTCTATTTATAGTCTTCCTGGCCACTAGACTGGGCGACTTCTTCTCTGGACAAGTTTCTTTTCATTATTACTTTATTCTTCTGGGCCGACTTCTCTTCTAGGGTATTTCAATATCTGTTCAATGGATCTCTTGCTTCCAGAATCTTCTCCGCATCTAAGAAAGGTCATCTAGGAGGAAAAGATCTTCCCGCAACTACCAAACATCAACAATGGTGACAATGGCTTACCATCTCCCATACCCTGGGTTGCTTGGATGTGATGAGCCTTGGTTGACCTATAGCTGTAAAGGTGAATGAGTGGGGCTACTGGGCTGCCATCTATAGACACGGTGATCATCATCATGGTTGGGATCATGTTCTCCATTGGTGGCCACGAGACATGATATCCTCGAGTTACCCCTAGGCATGGGGGGTAAGAGTATTCATTAGTTGGTATGAGGATCTCCAAAGATATCTTGTGAGAAATAAAATATTTCACCAAGATGAAAGACTCCATCACCCAATGGACAAGGCATTTTCATATTTGTCCTATCAAAACCCGTTTTAAAACTTTTCCCGTCATTTTTTTTTTGAACTTAATAGCTAAATTTTTCTCATACTTTTTAACATTCTGGCCGATTTTAAGATTCAGATTATTTACACCAGCATATTCAAAGGGTTTGAAATTTTTCGTTAATCATTCTTTATTTAAACGCCAAACCCTAGATCAATTTTTAGAAGCTCTATCTGCATTTTTTTCAAGCCATAACCAGAAGTCAACTTGATTTGATTAATGTTCTTTGTGCAATATTCAGGGGTTTAATCAAATTTTCAGTGGTAGGATGGACTACTTGCTGGATCATTTTCTCAATTGGTTTATCTCTGTTCTACACAGGTCAAACTCGGGGTATTTCATTAGACAGTTCTGAATATACCGTCCTATTTGAAGATCACTTCCAGATAACACAACATTCTCTTTACCCATTTAATGCCATAATTTTCGAGGGTTTCCAGCAAACAAAAAAAATGAACTAGGGTTGGAAGGTCGATCCAACTTATTCCCTTGCTTGGACTGACCAGTGATCGATCCAACCCTCGATCCCCTTCTGCAATATCTGCTGTTTGAGCGATTATCTATTCCTGTGGTCAAATCTGCGTTTTTTTAGAGTATGCTTGCGTTTATTTCTTTTGCTGGTAAATGCTGTGAATGTCCAATTCACTATTCGACCATAGAGAGATAGTTATAGCAAGTGTAGATTGTCTCTCTTGCCACATCGGTTAATTACTTATACCCTGAGCTGTCTCAACACTTAACCAATTCTGGGTATCGCTGCTCATTATTAATTGATTCCTGCAGGTCGATCCCGGAATGGTTACCAATCTAAAAAATCCGATTGGGCAGTGACCCGTATTAACAGTAAAATCTAATCAAAGTTGCGTCATTTAACCTCTGCTCAAACCGTCTCATTGAACTCGATACCCTTTACATTTGACAAGGGAGTTAAAAAGTTCACATAATAATACCGATTGGCTGTATGAGTTATTGCAATGGGCATATCGAATCTTTACATTATTTCCATTTAGCTCATGATTAAAATATCCTTGCAAATGTGGAATGAGTAGTAAGTACCTTTTCCATTTAGCATTTAATGATACGAGGAATTTTCCATTGGATATTATGCTGCATACATCACTAATCTTGTGTTTTGAATGTTGGATTAATAAATAAAATGTTTGTGAATTCTACATTGGATATTGCACATATTACACTTTGAATGCCTCATAATTTGTCATTGGATATCCTTGATGGTTACGTGTGATTTAATGGACATTCTTATTGAACTTTGCATCTTGGGTTAATGGTTTATGATTTTCATATGAACACATGAGTTATATATACTAGGCATCCTTGGAATCGAAAAGGCCTTCATTGTTTAATGGGGAAAACATGCTCAATAACTTGTTGATAAAATATATAGGTCAATGATGATGATTAATGGTTTAAGTACATCCATATTTTGTGAAGTTGATCTTTCACTTTTCATGAGTTAATGGTATGAATGGTTTATAAAGTTTATGCTTTCATATGAATGCACAACTTAATTAAACAAAACATGGATTGGAATCTTGTGATGAAATAGAAACACATACTCCACAGTTTTATTGATCTTGTGAACAAACTAGTGCTTTACATATTGACGTGAATGCTATTTGAGCACCTCTTGTTTAAATGCAAGCAGTGATGATGCTTGTCACGATTCTTAGTAAGACCCTTAGCAATCTAGGCTAGAGACCTGCACCTGACGTCTATAAATAACAACAGGGAGCTGTCATTGAGCATTTAAAACTGCGGTTTGGGAACAAATACATGCAGGGATACATGAGAGTTTAGATGGCTGCCTTGAGATTTTGTCTCTCCCTGTTGGAAGTCCTTGTAACCCTTGTTGGTACCCACTCGAGTAGTATTGCATTAGACAACACTTGAACCCAAAGTTTCACTTCCACGTACCTTCGAGTATATCGGAAGTCCCCTAGGCATCCTGAGACCAACTATTTGGCCATCAAACTGTTACAGTGCACCGAACACAACATTTGGGAAGATTACCCTCTCGTATTCTGGGCGTCTGAGCTTACAGGTATACTTGAGGGCTGTAGCATAAGGCACACCCTTTGACAGGAAGCCTTTTTCTTTCTTTTGGGTCTTGCCTAGAATATTTTTTTTGGGTTTACAAGCATTTGAATGACCACTTAACAAATAAACCTTGATGCATGTGAGACAGCTAAATAAACACTCAGAGACATTTTACTGTTTGGCATTGGGGTTGTTGATGAATGATGATAAATGAATGATAGTCCCAAACATTATCCGGTATTCTCTTGTTTCCTTCAATCAATTCTCTAGAGAAGTTAAAACTGAGTCAATGCTAGTCCTTGTTCTTACCCTTCGTTTTTTACAACGATAGGACTCAGTGTGACTGCATAGGATCCCCTCCTTAGGTTGGTGACCCCCTCCTTAGGTTAGTGACCCTAGCCTAGAAGTGTAGAGGCAGGGCTGTTGAGGTGACAGTGGGTGGCCTGCCTGTCCGTGTCCTTGGGTTTTCCCCTTGGAGAGGTTGGGACTTTTTCTCTAGGGAGAACACGAGAGATAACAAGCTCAAAGAAGAAATCTGAACCAAAAGGATTTTTTGATGCTGATGACGCTGCCGAACAGTGAAAAACAATGCTCCCACTCCTTATTGAGCTCTCTAGTTTCAAATTCATGCAAAATTGATACACGTTTGTACTGAACTTCCTTAGCCAATTTATAGGCCTTCTGCCATAACATGTAGAGATTTTATTTTTATCATTTTCTTTGGTTTTGGACAAAGAAACAATAATTGCGAGGTACCTTTTGTGTGCTTATATTCAGTTGACTTGGTTAAGTTTGCATGCTGCTTACTCAAATTTTGTGTTTTTTCTTGCTTTAAACAGGCATATGCATCTTTTATGAGAGGCAGCTTGTTATTGGAGTGCGAAAAAAATTGGGAAACAGCTTTGATGAATTTCAAAAGTGCCAGGTAAGAGTTCCGTTATGCTTACCAAGTTGTAACAGTTTCCTGTCTAGGTATGAAGTATGAAAGTTATAGACATTGAGCAAAGGATTCCTATATTGATCCAAATGGAGATCATGATTCACATTGAATCATGCTTGAGCAGTAGAATTATAAATTGTAAGTTTTAGTATAGCTAAAATCAGGTGAAAATGTTAATTTCAAATTTGTGAGCTTATAAGAAAACATTTTTGAGTATTTTCTGTTGTGTCAAGTATGCATATGTCTTGTTAGTCAGTTAGCATTGAAATGCATGTTAGGATGATTCTGCGAACTTACTGCCTCTGTTCTTCTCTTTTTGGTTGTTCTAAACCTGTCATTGCATTGGTTGTCCACATCAAGGTTATTTGCTCTTCCTTTATCCACCTTCTTCTCTGCAATTCAATTTTTCAATATTTTCTCTTATGCTTTTCCTGTCCTTCCTAGCTGACTTTTTCTCTACCTTGTGTATGACTTGCAAAAATCCCAAAATGGTTTGGAATTGCTAAGCTTTTCTGATATGTCAACAAATGACAGTTTCAAAGTGATTAACTTTTTATGGTTAAAACGGTATAGGCATTCATGGCAGTTCTATGTTAATTATACAGGGCAGTCTATGATGAGCTGGGCAAGTATGGGGATGTTGAGAATCAAGTCTTATGTAGGCAGCGTGTTGATGAGATGGAACCTAACATTCGATATTGCTTATACAAAATGGGTAAATCCGACATACAAAGTTCTGAACTTTTGGACCTTAGCACTCAAGAAGGCCCGGCAGTAGACCTGTTGCGGGACAAATTGGAAGTATGATTCTTATTTTTGCAAAAATATTTTTGTTCTTGAATACAGTACCTTAAATTTAGTGGTCAAATGATTGCTATAGTGTTATATTCTTCCTCTATAGCATTCCAAATTCTTCTAATGAACCAATTGCTCCTTTTTCTTTAATACAAAACTTGTAAAGATGTTTCAACAGGGTTATGATACTTGTTTAGTAACTTATTTATTAAAGTATTAAAATGTAATTAGCTGGTCTCTCTATATTCTCAACCTCATGTGAAATGATTTCTACTGGCAATCTATCCTTTCACCTTGCCCACTTAAGCATAGTAGTTGTTTAACTGAATGTCCTTTCATATTTCTGCAACTATTTATTCTCATTTCTTTTTCTAGGTCATGAAGATACTTAACAATCTCTAGCACCGACCAGTAAGCTAGTACTGATGTTGCTAGCCTTTTACAATCTATAGCACTGACCAGTAAGCTAGTACTGATGTTGCTAGCCTTTTATAAATTCTCATTGACAGCATGGACCCTATGTGATTTGATTTTTATCATTAAATGCAGCAAGCTTGACAATACAGCCCACGACAAAGCCTGTGAGTCCTGAGCCTTTGAGCACGTAAGCCCCTAGTCATAGTGGCCCTTTAGCTTGCCATGTTCCTGAGCTTCCCAGACCTGCGTGTGCCCTTGAGTTGGCATGGTGGCCCCATGTTCCTCCCTGACCCCTTCCCCATCGCCCTCTGCAACCCTCCATTCTCCCTTGAACTCGCCAATCCCCTTCTTGCCATACCATCTTCCCCGTCATCCACTCTGTCTTCCCCATCTTCCACCACTTTCCTGTGTTCATCCCAACACTCTCTGTCTTCTCCCTTGCCCTCCCCATGCTTTCCCTCTTTCCCGTATTTGTCTCAACACTTCCCATCTCCGTCCCCTACCTCTGCTACCGCTTTGAACCATTTCCTTGTCTCCCCCAACCCACTCAACTTCACCCACAGCTTCCCCAACATCCTCCTTGTTGCTTCCATCCTTTTTGCGACCTCTGCACTCTCCTCAATCATCCTCGACTCGTCCCTGTCCCCCTTGCTCTCCCCCATGACCATCATTACCCCTAGTGGCCCCTCACTGCTCCCCCAGACTCCTCCCAACCCTTCTCTTGGATATATCGACTTCCCCCCTCTCGGGCCTGCCCCCTTGACTTTCTCCCTTAACATTATGAAGTTACCCTTGTGACTGCGAACACTACTATACAATGGAGGTCTTGGAGACCCATTTTTTTCTCCACAATAATGATTGATGAGCAGAACATGGGGGACAACAAACAACAATAGTATAACCCCACGACCTCAGATGTAGGTGACATCTCTTCCTCCGTTCCAACAGAATTCTCCATTTGGGTAGCCTGCATTAAACATATCTTGGCAAGATTGAAGGGAGTTGATTCTGAAAACAACACGCTACAGTTCGAGGTTACTGGTCTCACTAATAGAGTGGTGAATGTGGAATTTGACAAGTTCAATGTAAAAACCATTGGTTATTGAAATGAAAAATTAGGAAAATATACATCTCCAATTCTTGCTCGAGGATTCCTTTAGTGTAATATGAAATTTTAGACCTTACAAAACTGCAAGAAGAGGTGAGGTTCCTGTTATCGCACAATCTGTACTTTCCCAAAGCCTAGAGGCAAGTAGGCCTAGATTGGCGTAACACGGAGGTGGCCCTTTCATTGTCACCTCAACATGGTACCTCTTTCTCTTTAGGAGGAGGAGAAAACCTCATTCCAAGGGAGACGTCCCTGGACCTAGTTGGTTGATGAAGGGTAAAAGACCAAGTAAAACCCACCCCTCTCTCTAGGTCACTCAAGGAAAGAAGTCACTTGGTAAAGTTCAAGGGGGTAAATGGAAATGAATGGTACCTGCCTTTTACCAATGAAACATCAGACGTTAGCAATAACAATGATATGAATGATTATGATCAGTGACTTATTAGATGAATTATGTGCTAGTAAAACAAGTTATATAAAACAAAGATAAAATTATAGTAGCAACACTGTATCCGGAAATTGCAAGTTATGATGACAAAAATGATATAAAGACTTTGCAATTTGATGGTACTTTGTCACTTGCAATTTCAAGATTAATACAAATCAATAAGTGACTTCAATGGGCTGTCAAAACACTTGTAACAGCAGTAAAATAAATAATGATGACAGTAGCAAAACTACTCCAGGAAAGTACTTAAGTTAGGCAATTAAACAACTATTTCAACACTTATTGATTATAGCTTGCCTAGTACAAGTTCTGGGTGATCTATCAATCAACAAATGAGTTTAACAGGCTGTCAAAAGTGACTGCAACAGCAGCAAATTAATAATGATGACAACAACAAACAAGCTTCAGAAATGTACTTTGCTGAGGCAATTGAACATACACTTTAGTGTTAATTGATAATAGCTTGCCTAGTACAAATTCTGGGCAGTTTATAAGACAGTTAGCATGCTGATATTGGCTTCAAATAATGCCTGTAACAGAGGTTACAACAGCAGCAAATTAACTATTAGTATTTCTAGACTAGGCTAGCAAGTTAGTTCAGGTTAGTAGGAGTTTCAAGGAAGAGAGTTTGAAAGTTGTTTTGATCAACCTTCCAACAAAAGAAAGACAAGAGACTAGTGCTTTTAGGGTTTATGGAGTCAATTATATCAGCACATTAACTTGGAGAGACAACAATGATTATACTTGTCTAAAAGATAACAAGGTGAAAGCTTGAGAAGTAGTACCTTAAGTTCTCAAGCACCAAGACTCATTGCCATTTCAGGACCAGGCGGTGTGATGGATACTGCTGTCGATGATATGTGGGCTCTGCTGTGGAAAAAAAGAATCCTTTGGGGCCATGCTCAAGTCGTCTGGCTCTCTGGATCTGTGGGCCTCGAGACATGATCTCCTTAGTTACCCCTAAGTTTGAGGGTAACAGTTCCAACATGTATTGTTCAAATAGGAGACAAAAATTCAACAACATACTCCAAACACTTGGGTAGAGGTTCTTTGGAAGAAGGAGAAGAGCAACCCCCTACTCACCAAAGTCGAAGAGTTAATGCGAGCCAAAATAACAGAGGAACGCCATAGGTGGATGAAGGAGCTCAATCTTTGGGTGCATGGACTCCCTTCCTCTACTTCTTCAGACCCTATGCAGATGGGCACTTCCTTCCTTAATGATACCCTCGATCCGAAGGTTAGTAGTGCAACCGGGCTTGGGTTGGCGCCAACTTGATGCTTTTGCTTCATTTTTGAATTCCGGGGGATCATCTTAGAGCCCTCCGTGATGAAATTTCGGCCTGAATTTAGTTTTAATGTAAAACATAAATTTCACCTCTTTGACTAGAGATTTCTTGGATCTTAGTCCTGTGAATTTCAGCCTTAGGGCTGTTATAAAATAGAGTATAAAATTACAATATTTCACTTTTTAACAGCCCAATCTTCTAGGCAATGCAAGGAAAAAAGATATGAAACAACCCGGATAAGTTTCAGACCTCTACAGCAACTTATCCCACATAAACCAGATCTGAAAAATCACCTTTACAGCAGTTACAACAGCAGTAAAACAACAGGTATATCAGCAACAAATCAGCTGGTATAGCAGCGGCAAAATAGTTCTCAGATTATTCAATGGTGATGTCAAATCACCTAAGTTGCATGATACGGGGAAACGGGTGCGTGTATCCAAAACAAAAATGCTCTGGAAATGTGACCCCTAAAAAATTTGGAAACAGGGAAACACGATGTTATAAATATATATGTATATTATAAATAATGTGCTATTTTACAAATAGAAAATTATATTGAAATTTTGAAAGAAAACATTTAACATTATGTTTCAGATTCATGAATAAATGAGCAAGAACATTTAAATGAGAAACATGAACGACAAGTGATACATCACAATTTACTTCTAAACCCATCTATACATTATATCTCTTATATTATTAGATAATGCAAGCGGTATTATGCAAAAACACCCTTTATAAATGAGGCTATATCTCCAAAATCAACCCTTTTATATAAGGCTACAATGCTACATGTACGAAACTGTGAATAGTGAACATAAAATAAAACATGAGCTAAGCTGGTAAAGCCTAATAGTCCTCATCTCATCTTCATATTCATCATGAAAAATAGAACAAGATGCATGTTTAGTGACGCAAACGTGCCACCCAAGCACGTCTGCTCCCACAGGACCTTCTCTTCCTTTCGGCCCGAAGAGCTGGAATGCTCTTCAAATCCCTTATCGGGACTTTTCTACACCCACAGGGCTCTCCTTATGATCTCCCTTTGTCCTATTGGGAAATCCTCCCGTCGGGAAATCGGTACTTACGAGGTCGTGAATCACTCACCTCAAGGATCCCCAATTCCCGATGACCTGTCAGTCAACGCTGACCTTATCCCAATCTATTGGGACTTTGGCTCTATCGCGACTTCGCTACTCGCGACTCCCAACACTCGTTTCTCCAACTCCCGAGTCCCGATGCGGCGAAACACCGATACTCTTCTGTCGTGCTTTCGCAACCTCACGTCCTCGCAACTTGAAACCACCAATATTTGGGCTTTGACCCTGCGAACCCCGAGTTCGCGAGATCCCCGATTTCTGCCACCTGTCTTCCACTCGCTCTTGTGGTCCCACACGCTAACCGGCGGTTGTCGTGATATCGCTTCTCGCGATCTTGCAACTCTTGATACAATTCCTTGCAGCTCCAACTCACGAACCCCCGATATGCCGATACACCAATATGTCACGACACCTGTCCCCACTACGATCCTTGACCTCGTCGGGAAATTGCGGATCGCGATTCCAACATGCAACGATTCCACACTCCTGGAATTCCCGATGAACTGGACCCCGATGACTCTAATATCCCGATGACTCTTCCGGGACTCCTCCTCTGCACAATAGGACTTAAACCCTGCGCAACTTTCCGAGATCTAACGGCTGACGGGAAATTGCGTATTTCCTCTGCGAAATCCTGACCTTCGATTCCTTTCCTCCCCTCTTGAGGACTTCTTAGCACGGAAATCTTCTGTGCAACCTTTCGATAATTTCGAAGGCTTGTTCCTCCTGAGCTTTCTCCAGCTTCCACAATCTCTTAAGAAAAAGAGATCTCTGTGCACGCACTTGCAACTCTTGCCTGAAACCTTTCACGGCACAAAAACTCCTGTGCTCTCCTTTAACGGTATCACGAAGGTGCTATACCTCCTGAGCTTTTTCCACTCTGATTCCTTCAGAGGGACTTGCACGCACTCCTTGCGGCAACCCTGTAAACACTTCAAGTGTTCGAACTTCTTCGACTCTGTGCACACCTACAGCAGCAGTCTTTGACTTCCTTTGCTTAGATTTACAATTGAGACTTCTTCTTCAGCCTGCACACTCCTTGCATGGCTTCAACCACCCACTTCCACTTCTGGATAAATGAGAACAAGAGTTAGACTACCTGAGCCTCCATCAACGCACTCCTTGCGGATGGCTTCAACTGCACACCTTGCAAGAAATCTCCTGGCTCAGATAGAGAAACAATTGAACTTCACTCTGTCTCCCTTTCAGACTTTAGTTGAAACATGAAATCACATGCACAGCATATACAAAGCAAATGCATAACAAGAAAACAAACATTCATGAGCATAGCATCAACACACAGAGAAAACAACACAAACCATGAGCTTGAATCAAAGCTTCCTTCTATTAATTCAAATGCCTGTACATGGGTGTTCTTCATACACTATTCTCTGCTTGCTCTTCTCTTCTCCTGAATGCTTCCTCTATTCTTCACTATTATTCTCCTTATGTTACAATGGTACAGTGAGGGTGTCTATATTCGTTTTCCCTCTCGGACTCTAAACTATCAAATCTAGACTTAAAATCCTATTTACCAGCATTAAATCTATTAAATGCCGACTATCTACCAAAGGACGAGAGCTTAAAGGCTGAAGGTCCAATACAATATACAAATGCGCCTTCATAAATGGTTCATTAAAGACTTGCGCTACAATCCCAAAGCACTTCACAAATTTGGGTTTGTTTATCCAGCTGTTCTCCGCTTGATGTGCTGGCTCGCTTGATGAGTTGGCGATGCTCCTGCATCATACTCCTCGGCTTGAAAACTTTCATGGGCTCCTGTCCATGAGCTCCTGCACGGTCTGTCCATGCTTTTGTATCTCTGCTTCAGTCTCCCAGCTGGCATCTTCCACTGGGTGGTTCTTCCATTTGACCAGATACTCGAAGTATTGTTTCCGCCTGGTCTTTTTGCTCACTCTCTTGTCAAGTATACGCTCCATCTGTGGCTTCTCTGCAATCGGCATTTGCTTCTGCCACTGGACCTCTGGCTGTTCATCACTTCCAACTCCTGCTTCCTCAGCCTTATATGGATATAAGTCTGAGATATTGAATGTCGGAGATATTCCGATGGCATCCGACAACTCAATTTCATAAGCGTTTTCTCCCAATTTCTTTAGGACTCTGCATGGCCCAATTTTCTTCATTTTTAACTTGTTGTATGTACCCCTTGGGAACCTTTCCTTCCTCAGATGTGCCAGAACTAGATTACCAACTTCGAATTGAAGTTGTCTCCGATGCTGATCCGCTCTGCGCTTATATTCCTGGTTTGATTCCAGCATTCGCTCCTTCACCCTGCTGTGAAGTCCTTTTATCGCCTCTGCATATTCTTCAGCGCTTGCGCTCTTGGTTATTATCTGCTCTGAGTCCCTCAGTTCAGAAACTCCTCTTGGCTGCCTGCCGTATACAATCTCAAATGGACTTTTGCCTGTGCTCTTGTTCACTGAGTCGTTGTACGCAAACTCTGCCTGTGGCAACACATTGTCCCAACTGCTGTGGTGCTCTGTCACCAGGCTTCTTAATAAGTCTCCCAGACTTCTATTTACCACCTTTGTTTGTCCATCCGTCTGTGGATGATAGGCAGAACTAAACATCAAGTTAGTCCCCATCTTCTTCCAGAGTGTCCTCCAGAAATGTCCAATGAATTTCGTATCCCTGTCTGATACTATACTTCTGGGTAAACCGTGAAGTCTAACGACCTCCTTGAAAAAGAAATTTGCGATATGAGTCGCATCGCTGGTCTTCTGACATGGGATAAAATGTGCCATTTTGGAAAACCTGTCAACCACCACAAAGATCGAATCATGTCCTCTTTGCATCCTAGGCAATCCCAATACGAAATCCATGCTGATTTCATCCCACGGCCTCTCGGGTATGGGTAATGATTGATAGAATCCCGCATTCTGCCTCCTGCCCTTCGAATGCTGGCAAATTCTGCACCTGTCAACAAACCTCTTGACATCTATTCGCATCCTCGGCCAAAAGTATGCTTCGCTCAGCTTTGCAAATGTCTTGTCGTGACCAAAATGTCCTGCTAATCCACCACTGTGCTTCTCTTTTAGTAGATTCTCCCTCATGGAGCAATTCAGAATGCACAGTTGATTGCCTCTGAACAACAATCCTTCCTGGATCATATAATCTATCCACGGGCTCCTATCTCTGAGAACTGGATTCTCAGCTGCTTCATACGCTTCTGCAAAATCTGCATCTCCTACATACATGTCCCTAAGATTTTCAAAACCCAATGTTTTGACTCGGAACTCCTGTAGCAACAAACACTTCCTGCTCAAAGCATCAAGCACTTTGTTAGCAGTACCTGAAATGTGTTTAATTACAAATGTAAAATTCTGCATATACTCTACCCATTTAGCATGTTTCTGATTCAATTTCTCCTGTTGAGTCACAAACTGTAATGCATGATTATCACTGTACAAAACAAATTCTTTCGGAATCAAATAATGCCTCCACTTCTTCAGCGCCTGTATGATAGCATAAAACTCTTTATCATACGTGGAGTACTTCACTTTTGCCTCATCCAGCTTCTCGCTGAAATACACAATTGGTCTATCCTTTTGGCTCAAGACCGCTCCTATGGCAAAGCCACTTGCATCACATTTTACTTGAAACACTTTCGTAAAATCCGGCAACACCAAAACCGACTGTTCTGTGATCTTTTGTTTCAACAGGTTGAAACTCTTCTCTACCTCTTAAGTCCAATGAAAAGTTTTATGTCTTTTCTTGACAGTATCCATCATCGCTGCGCTAATTCTACTGAAATTCCTGATGAATTTTCGGTAGAAACTAGCCAGTCCATGAAAACTTCTCACCTCGAAAATATTTCTAGGTGATGGCCAATTTTTAATTACCTCCACTTTACTTGGATCCATCTTTAATTCATTCGCCGATATGACAAATCCCAAGTAAATGAGTTCTGTCTTCATAAATGAAGATTTCCCCATGTTGATCAACAACTTCTCTTTCTGTAGCTTCCTCATTACTGCAGCTAAATGCTTCAGATGTTCTGCTTTTGTTTTACTGAAAATCAATATGTCATCCAGATAAACAATGAAAAACTTACCAAAGAATTCCTTCAGCACTTCATTCATTAACCTCATGAAGGTACTTGGTGCATTTGTCAAGCCAAACGGCATGACTAGCCATTCATACAACCCTTCGTTGGTTTTGAAGGCTGTCTTC
>JZKD02S1029690.1:0-12718 GCA_000966675.3 Picea glauca
TTTAGATTGATTTATCTCTAATCCCTTTTTTCATTTAACATTTAATTTTAGTCCTCTAACTAAACTTAGAATTAGGATTTTTCTTAGAATAGGCTTAGACGTTTATGGGGATTTATAATTAATAAATTACTCATTAATTAATTAATTTAAATACGAAAATTTCAAATCAATTCATTGTTTTCTAGGCTACCTATATTCATTGACTCATGTTTTTAAATTATGCGATGTTCCCTTCAATACACACTCCCATTTTCCAAGGGTGCCACTCATCTTTCACTGGTTTTGGTAGCTTGTCCAACCCTAGGAGTCAACACTCCACTTGGTTGACCTTGTCAGAGACTAAGGGATTCTAAGGAATAAGGACTCTTCCTTATTGGGCACCCCTTATAAATATTTGTGAGCGACTGTCTCAGTCTACCCTCACAACATCGTGGACCTCTCAAACTAGGTAATCGTTAACCTATAATTCAATCCATGACAAGAGTGCTAGTAGGCTATGTCAAGGACTCTGCCACACCTCTCCCTCAATGATTGGTTTTTTGTGCATGGCCCCTTTACTCCTTATGTGATTCAGATTAACAAGTATTCGTCAGCTTCCATCCATTGACAAAAAACTGTCAATGATCCATATACCTAATCATACTGTAATAAATCATATGTCACATATGCATAAAATGAAATACTCAAACCAAATACAATCCACTCCTTGACTCAATCCAGATTCCAAGGAGGTCCATTGATTCCATCAACATCTATAATCTGTCATGCTTCCTGCACACTCAAGTAAACTCATCAATAACATTAACATCTATCAATACAAATATCAAGTAGTAATAAATCAGTACCCATCCACATCATAATGTAAAATCCATAGTAAGAACAAATAATATTGTACTATAATTAGATCACTTCGATGCAAGTGTCCTCAAGGATAAGTCTATAACATGTGCTCAGTAGAGTGGGATGTTACATACACCCTCTCCTATTTTAAACTTTATCTCGATGTTGTATAGTATATAAAATGAAGTAAATAATAGTATATGAAAATATCTATATGTCTAATATATAAAACAACTAAGGAAATTATTGATGAATATCATATGCGTTATCCCAAGTAGCGAAGTGTGGACTATAATTATGCCACTCGACCTTGACCTGATCGACTATTTGACTCTGTAGTTGTTGAATGAAATTGTCCAGAATGTGGATTGGCTCCACCGTGATATCACCCTCATCCGATACCTTCAAAGAACTCACTTCAATCACACATGTAGGATCTATAACATAATGTCTCAAAACAGATACATGAGAAACATCATGCATATGTCTCAAAGAATCAAGAAAGGCTAGTTGATAAGCCATGGGTCCTTTCTTTTCCAACTACTTCAAAAGGTCCCACAAACCTAGGAGAGAGTTTAGCACCCTTTCCAAACTTGATTGAACTCTTGTGTGGTTTCACCCACAAGAAAACTTGATCGCCAATTTCATAACTGCGGTAAACGCAATGCGCATCGACATAACTCTTCTGTGGATATTGCTCTTCTTTGATCCTTTTGATTGTAGATTTCATTTGTTATTAAATTTCTTGGATGACTTATGGTCCTACCAGGACCCTATTCTCAATTCTATCCCATCTCAATGGTGTCTGACATGGTTTCCCATAAAGGAACTCAAATGGTTCCATCTTAATGGTACTTTGATAGTTTTTGTTGTATGCAAATTCTACCAGTGGAAAGAACTCTTCCCAATGTTTATGTTGGTCCATTACATACATACACATCATATATTCCAAAATTTGGTTCGTTCCTTCTGTCTACCAATCTGTCTCAGGGCGATATGTTGTACTAAAGTTCAGTTGTGTTCCCAATCCTCTTGGAAAATTGTCCAAAATCGTCCTGTAAATACCGATCCTCGAATGGATATGATACTTTCTGGTACACCATGTAACATTACAATATCATTGACAAAAAATCTAGCTATGTTTGGCTCCTAATACGTTGTACGCATGAGAATAAAATGTGAACTCTTTATTAGAGTGTCAACTACCATGAAAATCGAGTCATGTCCCCTTGCCGTCAGTGGAAATCCAACTATAAATTCCATCGAAATGAATTCCCATTTTTATTCTGGAATGGCATGTGGTTGTAGTAATCATGTCAGGTGTCTATATTCATCCTTCAGTTGTTGAAAATCTAGACATCTTGCCATGTAACTAACTAATTCTACTTCCATTCCCTTATAGAAGAATAAAGTCTTAAGCTATTCCTTCATCTTCATGACTCCTAGATGAGCCATGTACACTTCTCTATGAACTTCCCTTAAGATCAAATTTCTCAATTCATCAGTAGGTGATATGTAAATCCTTCTGTTAAATCTCAACAATCAATCATTATCTAAATAATAGCCTTCAAGTTTCGGTACCATCACCGTATCTTGTCCAATATTTTCCTTAACCTCTTTAAACAGTCATCGTCAGTCTGTATAGTTAGAATATTTTCTGGAAGATTTGTCTTAAGAGGTATTACCGAGAATATCCATGGCCTCTGACTCAACACATCTTCCACTCTATTCACCATACCTTTTATGTAAGTAATCTCGAAGACATATTCACTAAGTAGTTCTTACCAACGGCTCCATCGTTTTTTAAAGTCACTCTACATAAATATATGTTGCAATCCACAGTGATTTCTCTTTAGTTCGAATTTTTCATCCAATCAGATAGTGTCTCCAAACTCTCAAGGCATATATGATTTCCAATAACTCCAAGTCATGCATTGCATAGTTCTCCTCATGCTTTCTCAATTTCCTTGAAATGTAAGTGATCACTTGACCGTCTTGCATGAAAATTTCTCATAAACCTTCCTTGGATGCATCTGTGCATACCAAGAATTCCTTGTCCATGTAGGGGACTTTCAGTATTGGTGTTGTCGTCAATAAATATTTCAGATTCTAAAATTCTTCTGCACATTTCTTTGTCCCAACAAACTTTTTGTTTTTCTTTTCCAATTATGTGATCGAATTCACTGTCCTTGAAAAAGCTTCGACGAACCATCGGTAATATCCTACTAAATCCATATAGCTACGTACTTATTGTACATTTTTTGGTGCAGGCCATTCCAAAATAGACTCTACCTTCGCTAGATCCAAAACAATACCTTCACTATATATGATATGTCATGTCCCAAGTAATGAATCTTCGATTGGTAAAAAGAACATTTCGACAGTTTCCCATACAATTTATTTTCTCGTAGACACTGTAGGACCAATCTTAAATGTTCATCATGTTCCTCTTTCATCCGAGAATAAATCACTATGTCATCAATAAATACTTGAAAAAAATTGTCCAATCATTTGTGGAACACCTCATTCATCAAGATCATGAATACCCCTGGGTGTTTGTTAGTCTGAATGGTAAAATGGTAAACTCATAGTGTCTGAACCTCATATTAAATGAAGTCTTAGGGATATCTTCCTCTTTAATACGTAACTGGTGATATCCTTATCTCAATTCAATCCTCGAAAATATCATTGTTCCTTTCTTTTTATCAACAAATCATTTATCCTTGATAACAGATATTGGTTCTCGATCGTTTCTTTGTGTAATTGAGGATACTCAGTACAAAGTCTCTGTGGTCCATATTTCTTTCTCATGTAAATCATTGGCGCACACCACAGTGACACACTTGGACGTATGAGTCTCAAGTCCAATAATTCCTTAAATTTCATTTCCAACTCTTGAAACTCAGGTGTTGACATCTGATGTGGCATTCTCGCTATCAATTCAGTTCCAGGCTTTAAGTCTATCGTATAATCCAACTTACCTTCAGGCGGTAAACCTGGTAACCCTTCTGGAATCACATCTGCAAACACTTTCATTACAAAAAAGTTTCCCAATCCTTCTACCTCCTCTTTTTTATTTAGATCTAAGATTTCATATAGCTAGCATCCCTTGCACATACTCTTCTATAGCTATAGGGAAGAATATAAATCTCAAGGTCACTACCTAGTTTCTTTCTTCAATCATCTTATTCTTTCCCAAATCATTTGTCAAACTTAACAATTTTGATCACATTTAAGTATCGCATCATGAGATTTTAGCCAGTCCAAACGAGTCATTACATCATATGATCCTAAGATCATGACAAATGTCTACCTTTATTACAAAATTTCCCAAGTTAATACTACAATCAAAATATTTTCCCTATTGTTCAATTCTTCTTCCGCTATGAGGACCTTATGAAATCCATCGTGTAACATTTGACGCATTAGTCTCCTCAATTTTTGTTGAATTTTTAAGCTGAGGTCGAACACAACTTGTTGACCTTTAAATTTTATTTGTTTAGATGTGGAGCATACCTAAGTAGTTCCATGAACCTATCATCATACTCTAACACCGCATGACCACATTATCGTAAGGAGTTGAACTCATTAAATTGTCACTTAATGAATTTCTCGAACAAGTACCTCTCTTGAAAATGTTCCTCGGTGAACCTATTTTAGTTGAGATAGGAGCATATTCCACCATAGAATAACACTCCCCTTCATCTGAAATACCACCATGCGGACTTTCATGTTGGAGGTGTAATAATGAAGTGTGAAGCACATCGCCATGCTCTCCAACAATGCCTTGGTGGTTGAGCCGTCCATGGATCCCATGAGATTAGAAACTTAACTTTATTGAGTTCCCTGAGTATACTAATGATAACTATTGGAGGGTGTTTTGAACCCTCATTGGTTCCAGACGTCCTGCCCTCACCTAATAAAGATGACTGATCAAGCCTCCAACATCCTCTGAAAGGATCTCTTAATCCCTACCATAATTCCCACATCGACCTGCTCCTCCTCAGAAGTCTCTTCATCCTTCTAATGATTAGATCCATCCAGTGTAGATACACTCGGATGAGGCATACCTCGTCTCCCCGCACCATGATGTCTATGCATCCAATGTCCTCTAACCATGATTGTTGCATGGACAATTTCAAAATTTATAAGTGACGTGATTTTAATCATTTTTCTAATAGAGAGGAAAGTGTAACGATCCAATGTTGCAGGGTTGAACCTACTTTGATACCATATGTAATGACCCCTCTATTACAACAACAATTAGCAATGTACAAATGGGTGAACATTGTTTTTTGAACAATAGACGTTAGGATAGGTGAAATGCCTCATGACATAAATTAATAACTACTCAATCAATTTCATCACAATCAACTGAAAGAAACATCACTATTATTCATTCAACCATATCTCAAAATGATAAAATAAGGAAACTACCTTCCCAACCTATCCTGCATGGTTAGGACCTCCAAGACACATAAGCAGTGCTCAAGCCCAAGATTCATCTGATTCATTTTGACCATTTCAGGTCTTAGGACTGACAACTATTGTGAGGAACAAGGAAGTATCTAAATCCCATTAATTCAATCATACACCAATAATCAAGACTAGAACTATCGACATACTTAATCATCAATTCATCATAGTGCAAATAATAATCTACTCTACTTAATAAACCTTGTAAGAAATGCTTAAGTGTAATTTCGAATAAGAAAATAATACACAAGGATTATTAATAACCCCATTAGCATAAATACAATATTAGGAGTGAGCAGAGATCTAATTCAGTCTCCATTAGTATCTTGTCAATCCAGGCTCAGTTAAGGCCAAGCATCAAATCATGTTTTCACCATCTTCAAAAAATACAACTCCTATGTAACTCAACCATGTACCTTACTAACATAATATATCTTAATTAATAATTTCTAAGTACTTTAGATACTAGATACCCTTCCAATCATAAAATCCCTTAAGAAGGTTTAATGTCTTTCTTAAGCACCGTGGACGGATTTCAATGTCACTTTAAGTAACATTTTTAACTATAAGAAAACAATCATAATTAGCAATAACAAGCATTCAAGATACATTCATACCATTTAAATAACCATGATAAGATTTAAAATATTAGTGAGCAATGGGTAGATTCAAATTCTACTCTACCTATCCAATTAATGCTTCCTTATATTATATAAACATTTAAAACTATTAAAGAAGGTCAACATCATATTAAACAATAATGAGGACTTACACCAACCTTCAACCCATGTATAAATGCTACAATTCTCAATCAAAATATGTACTATATATATATATATATATATATATATATATATATATATATATATATATATATATATATATATATATATATATATATATTCCAACCATTTTTACATATTCATTTGAAGGAACTAAAGAAGATCTCTTATATTCAGAACTACACATGTTTCACATACTAGCTTAGACATCTTATGTATATAAGGAGATTAAAAGAAGATCAACACTTCACAACTTCATTTAAGAGTAACCAACAGGTTTCTAGAAATATAATCTGACTCTTGATCTGACGTATTTTACAACACTTGATCCAACACTTGATACAAAACTTGATCTAACACTTTTTCCAGACCTTGAAATGGAAAAAAAATTGATGAAAAAAAAATTGATTTTAAATATGGTGAAATGAACTAAAAGTATATGAGTTGCAAATAAAAGGCAGTTAACTTGTCCCCTTTCGAATCATGGTTTACAATAAGAAAGCGTCGACCATAGCTTCTTAGTTCTAGAATTTCAGTAGCAACATGCTATGAATGAACTTAATCCTTACGAAACCACCCATCATTGAACCAAAGATAAAATTTAGAATGTATAAATAAACGTAAGAATTCCATTGACGTGGCATTGAATAGATGGACAAAATAAGTATTAATTCATAAATAAGGACAACACTAAAAACACATCCCCATCCGGAACTCATACCGAACCTTAATCTGGCACTCAATCCATACCTCAATCCGTGACTTAATCCAGAACTTAATCTAAACCTCTCTCTAGAGATTAATATGACACTTAATCAAAACCTCACTCTGACACTTAATCTAGACCTCACTCCAACATTTAATCCGACACATAATCTGGTCCTGGTTATGGTACTAATTACTAATAATTTAAATTAATTTCAAGTGAAATAAAAATGAATTTTATTAATTGTATGGCCTTAGAGGAAGGGACAATAAATTTGATGCAGGGTCTGTCAAGAAGTGAAAGCAACAGGTCAAAGGTGAAAGAACATGTATAGTCCAAGAGAATCAATTCAATGAATAACTCACCGCTCTAACATTTATCTATGGGGATGTTACTACTATCTTATAAACGAGGAAAAAACATCATTAAATTCAAAAATATGGAAATGGGAAAACCATACACGAACAGGTTAATTGATATTGTTAATTTCAAGAGAGACCTTTCCATACAAAACCTAGTCTAGAACATGATCCGACACTGATCTGGAGCTCGAAACATAATTAATTTCTGATAAATTTGAATTCAAAATTACAGGTAGAAAATAGATTTCAGAAATGATTAAGCTTAAGGAAAGGACATTTAAATAATTACACAGGCACTCAGGAAAGTCATTTATTTTTTGTAGCCTCAATTTCATTTCCGAAATAAATTCCTATCATAAAGAGATATTTTAAAAAAAATCACACTTCACATTGTGCAGGTTGCTTTACCAGAAAGATTAATAACATTAACTACCACACTTACGACTTCCTACAATGATCCAATAGAAAACCAATCGAGATTTATAAAAAAATCAAAGATATGGGAAGAGGAAGAACACTCACTTGATTTGAAAATCTCTAGCTTGTCTGAAGGATGAAAATGAGCTCAGATTTATAATTTTGGACCACTTATGCAGTTTAAATATACGCAAGCTACAATTCTGTTTTGGGTAGTTGTTTGACTAAGGCGAATAAATTTTAAAATTATAATAAGAAATTGAAGGCATCGAACATAAGGAGATTCAAGGTTCTAAGAGGTGGAAGAAATTCACTGCCCACAGTTGATCAATTTGCATTATGTTTTGTAAGTTTTAATTCATTTATGAAAATAAGGTAGGATCTAAACACAACAGCCATAAGATTTTCCAAATTCCATTGACTAAAATTTTAACAGCGATAAAGATATCAGACTATGATTTGATTGGAAACAATAAAAAAGAACTCTAAGTTGGTACTACCATTCCAATTTGCAGCGGTTATAGATTCTCCACGAATTTCTTATTCCCAATTTTTTTTTAACCATTACACAGTGAAAACAAATCTACAATTTTGAATTTGGAAGAGGTTTCACAACAACATAAAATAAAAGTTCTGACAACACCGTAAACAGAGTTTTGTTCTCATAAACTTAAAACTGAATTAGCAATCACAAGGGTTATTCATTCTTCATGGTTTTCCCAAGCACAACCATATATAATACACAATTTTCTCAACATCCAACATGAGACATTTGTGCATAAATCACATCTATGAAAATAATAAATTAATTGAACTCTGATATGAAATCACTGGAAACAACTAAGAAATTAACATTATGTATGTTATTATCCTAGCATGCATTAATCATTTTGAGAAATAAAGATGACAAAAATTTTCACAAATTTGTCTTCTAGATTTCAATAAAAACTATCAAGGACTTGTCAATTCAAGTTTATAATTACAATCAATTTATGGCGAATTTACAACAACCCTATTATATGGATTAAATATTAACACAAATTCAATTTTAGAATAAGATATCGTAACCGACGACAAATAAATATGAGATGTTCTTCAACAAATGGTAGTCCTTCCTTTCCCCTACTTTCTAAACATTGAGACTTCACCGGTACCTCCTAGTCAACTCTAGGGTACTCTAGTTCCCCCTTATCCCCCTGAGCTACAAAGGGGCCAAGCACACAAAAACCATAAATAATCTATCTCCAAGCTTGCCTCGCAAGGTAGAGACACCACTCCAGATCAATCTTGGCATCCCAACTCTCACAAGTAAAATCGGTCAAAATGATTTTGGCAGCATAACTTTACCAATCACCAGTGTCTCCATTTACCATCTAGACCATTTGCTTTATAGAAATTTCCTTATTGACACATGCCCACATGTACAATTAACTAACATTTTAAATTAAATAAATTAGGGTTATTCACCCTCACACTTGTCACCCTCTCCCGAGGTTGCACAAGTAATTAGATATTTTATTTTAATTAAAAGTCAATTTCCCTCACATTTCCCAAATGTGTTCCTTAAATCACTCTCGGTTGTCTCTTTATTCCCCATATTCTCATTCAATGACTATATCCTTACTAAATATGAGTTAGAGTTAAAATATGAGTCGTCTTTTAATTATACTAGAGGTAGCTAGACTCTAGATACCATTCTATGTGTACACCTATTCTCTCATGCTTTATTCCCTTCTTATTTTAAAATTCCATTTCGGTATTTTCTTGTACACATGTGCATTATATCAAATCTTTAGATTTATCTCACTTTTTCTTTAGATTGATTTATCTCTAATCCCTTTTGTCATTTAACATTTTATTTTAGTCCCCTAACTAAACTTAGACTTAGGATTTTTCTTAGAATAGGCTTAGACTTTTATGGGGATTTATATTGAATAAATTACTCATTAATTAATTAATTTAAATCCGACAATGTCAAATAAATTCATTGTTTTCTAGGTCACCTTGATTCATTAACCCAAGTTTTTAAATTGTACGACATGCTCTTCAAGACACACTCTCGTGCTCTAGGGGTGCCACACTCCTTTGACTGTTTTTGTTAGTTTGTCCAACCATAGGAGTCAAAACTCCACTCAATTGACCTTGTGAGAGACTAAGGGATTCTAAGAAATAAGGACTCTTCCTTATTTTGTTCCCCTTAGAAATATTCATGAGCGACTATCTGAGTCTTCCCTCACGACATCATGGACCTCTCAAACTATGTAATCGTTAAGCTACAATTCGATCCATGACATGAGTGCTAGTAGGTTGTGCAAGGGACTCTATCACACCTCTCCCTCAATGATTGGTTTTTGTGCATGGTCCCTTTACTCCTTATGTGAGTCAAATTAGAAAGCATTCGTCAACTTGCATCCATTGACAAAACATTGTCAATGATCCATATACAAAATCATATTATAATCAATCATATGTCACATATGTGTAAAATGAAATACTTAAACCAAATACAATCCACTCCCTGACTCAATCCATAGTCCAAGGAGGTCCATTGATGCCATCAACATATATAATATGTCATGTGTCCTTCACACTCAGGTAAAATAGTCAATAAAATCTCTTAATACATATATCAAGTAGCAATAAATCACAACCCACCCACATCATCATGTAAAATCCATAGTCAGAACAAATAATACAGTACTATAATCGGATCATTTGCACACAAGTGTCCTCAAGGATAAGTAGATAACATGTGCTCAATAGAGTGGGATGCTACACTATGATACAATCTAAAGAAGAATTTGAACATCTCCAACTAAATATTATTTATGTTAGATCAATATTAGACAACTACTACAGTAGCTCATGCATCTCGCGATTGGACATTTTGTTGCTCTACTTGTATTCTGTAAAATATTATCTGATTTTAAAATAGAGAGAGCATGCATATAGGAATAACATCAGAGCTTAAAATATCTAATTTTATACGTGATAAATTAAATCGTAGATTCTTGTTGTGCCAATATTCTTGTATCTTTAATCTTTCATCAACCAGAGCACGACTTTAGTAAATTGTCCACTAAAAAGTACATCCTAACCAAAAGGAGATAAAAGGCATTGACACTGTAAATTGTTTTCACAATCCTCTCAAAACACACACAGAACCCATGAAAGTTCTTTCTTTGTCATTTTTTAATTTGGAATGGGATGTGTGAAATGGTGCTAATGAATGTTTCGAAAAGATCTCTTTATTCAATTTAATAATCGTATTTTTTAATAATTTTTAATTATTCAATTTAATTATTTGTTAAACACATTAATTGCTTGCATATGTTATAAAGAATATTGAAGGACGAGCTACATTAAATAAAAAATATTGAATAGTGAGACTTTAAATAACAAAAATTGACTAGTTAGCTTGCAGATGATTTATTATACTCTTACTACATGCATTGTATTGCTTGCATAGGTTATAAATAATATTGAAGGGTGAGCTACATCAAATACAAAATATTGAACAATGAGCTTGTAGATGATTTATTAAACTCTTGCTATGTGCATTGCATGGAATATAGTGGTCTACACTTGGTATGCATGTTGGCATATATTTTGCATGTATCATATTCATACATCGCTCTACACTTCGTTTGACTTGTGGCTCATGACCCATATTCAATCCTAGGTGATGTTTAATGCAGCAGGGTGGAGCAAAGGATTACTCCTAAGAAAAATAATACTCTTTTTTTTTACATGTGAAATATTGTTGCAATTCCTTTTGGGCACTAAAGGATGCCCGTGCGGATTGAGGGATCATCTGTGCGAAGAAGACCACCCTTTTCTGCAACTCATCGGTGTTGGCTCCCACTATTTTGTTGACATACACATATTATTTTATTAATAAGAAGGTGGGCATCGCCTTTATGTCTATTTTATCGTTAACTCCTTTAACTTGATCCACGCCAACTAACAAAAGAAAGATTTCTAGATAATTTAACGCTAGATTCTTGAAGAAATCTGCCATATATTTTGAGGGTGTGCACCAGTGTTAGGGACCTAACCCCTCACGTAGGTAGAATAATATCTTTCCATGTAATAAAGTTCAATATTAATAAGGCCTAGCAATAAGGAAGAATAAGTCAAATGTAAGAGGACCTAATAGAAGCTTTCTCTTCTAGAAGGATCTTCCTCTAGATTTTTCTTTTGATAGAGATATTTAGTATAAATAAGAATCGAGGGTATGAGAAGTTTTGTATTGGATATTATTGTAATAGATATCTTCTCTACTCTAGGTTTCCCCCTCGAAGAGGCAAGTGATCATTTCTCTCAGTAATCAAAGTTCTCTTTCTGGTGTTGTTCTGGTATTATTTTGGTATTATTGTGGTGTTGTTCTGGTTATATCGTTGTTTCTCTGCTATTTTTAGCTAATTGTTTCTATTCTACATACTATCTTATATTTGGAATATTACAAGGGGTATCAAAGCACCTTCCTCGATATAAAATTGTGGGTTAAATATTTTTCAGGGTAGAGATGTATTCTGACATCATTAAGCTACAAAGATATGTTGTTATGCACATAAACCAATGGTTGGGGATTCATACATGCAATAAATAAAACTGTTACTTAGGCACACATACATTGGCCACCCTTGTAACCCATGGTGGTACCCCTTCGAGTGTTATAGCATCATACAACACCTATATATGGATCAACCTATATCTCTTGAATCCTTCCATAGATAAACCGATCGGTCGCTTGACTGTTATAGTTCCACCAAGAAAAACACTTGGGAAGATACTCTCTAGTACCTGGGTAGTCGGGTAGTACGGCTAAGGGCACGGTCTAACCTCCTTAGTTGGTGTCCTGAGATATTGGGCCAAGGACTACTGTTGTACCCTGCATGTATATCAGAGAGGTATAGCACAGGGCAAACCCTTGTCTATAGAACCCTTGAATACCCTAACCCTTGGGACAGAAACAAAAACATAACAGACAAGATCTATTTCTACGCAACTATGTCTCTTGCATTCAGGTTGTGAAATTACAACACATTTATTCATGTGAAGCATTTGAGCATTTCATCACTTCAATATTCTTCAGATCGAAGTATAACTCCACAGGAGTATATATATATATA
>JZKD02S1029723.1:0-13396 GCA_000966675.3 Picea glauca
ATTTGGAAAAGGGCCATGGATGAAGAAATGGCATATTTGGATAAGAATGAGGCTTGGGATCTAGTGGAGTTGCCGACTGGAAGAAATCAATTGGAAACAAATGGGTACTTAAAAAGAAATTGAATGTAGAAGGAAAAGTGGAGAAATACAAAGCTCAATTAGTAGCAAAGGGTTATTCCTAGGTTGAGGGAATTGATTTTGGTGAGATTTTTTCTCCTATTGCTAAGTTAACCTCTATCAAATTTTTGTTATCTATTGCTACTGCATTTGATTTTTAAGTAGAACATATGGATATGAAGACAACATTCCTACATGGGGATATAGAAGAATAAATCTATATGAAGCAACCATAAGGTTATGCTGTGGAGGGAAAGAAGGAGGTGGTATGCAAGATGAAAATTTCCTTGTTGTTGATATTATGGTAGCTGCGGGAGGTATTTACCTCCACGTGTAAACCTGACAAGAATAGAATATTTCGGGAAGTAAGAAGAAACCCTAATTAATTGGTTAATAACCCTAGAAGACAAGTCGGCTCAAGAGAATGACTTGTATTAGGTTATTAACCTCCATTAGAAGAATTCGACTAAAGGAAATTTTATATACTAAAGAATTAGTACCCATAATGAGAATTCGGCCCGGGCAGTCTGCCATAAATAGTATAAATACAGGAGGCTAGTCTTCATTCTGGCCAGTATTCTCACAACTATATAAGCAACACTTATGCGCACTGCAGTTGGTTATTTTGTGTGCAAGTTTGGAGGAGAGTTCTTGTTGCAGATGTCACAACTAGAAGATTTCAATTTTGGCTTGGACTCTCTCTTGGTTATGGTTTGGAGTCTCTTATTATCTCTTGTTACTCTTTCTAGGTGCGCTATCCTTGGAGAAAGGTGTGCCACATTTGTTTGGATATCTAGCCTAGGTTTTTCTTCCAGAATGATTCTTTTTCAAGGTTAAGGTGCTCGAGGGTGGCTTCAGGCTATGGTTGGGTGACAATATCGCTATATTGTCTATGGTTAAATGAGCACATCCATTACTTTATAACAGGTTATGGTCCCACACTATCTCTAGACAGTCTAACCGCTAGAAGATAGATTGGAAGGATTTTCTCAGTTGCAGTTGCAGTTGCATCCAGTTCTTGCTACACCAAAAAAACCATAACCCTCTCATTGAGGCACCTTAAGTGAAGGGATTGACCTAATTTATGGATATACTAGTGTTCCCTAGCCTAACGCATCTCTTGATACACTTAGCAAGATAAAACTTCAAGTTTGATTTTTTGGTCAAAATCAAGGGTTGACCAAGCCAAAACAGTTATGACTTACTCTATGAAGTTAGAAAATAAGCTAGAAGGGGCTTCTAACTTCAGAGCATGGAAGACAAGGATTGACCTCATCCTTGCCAAGAATAAAGTGTTGACCTCATCCTTTCCAAGAATAAAGTGTTGACCTCATCCTCACAGCCTGACCTCATCCTCTTTAGAGTGTGGAAGACAAGGATTGACCTCATCCTCATAGCCTGCAAGAAGAATATCACAACAACATATACTACCAATATCTTCCTTGAACTGGTGTCGGTCCATTTAGGGATACCACAGACCATCATCTCCGACCAGGACAACAGGTTCCTCAACACATTTTGGTTGAGTCTTTGGTCACTGTTGGACACCAAGCTCACTAAAAACATTGTTTTCCACAATCAAACATACGAACAAACATAGTTCATCAATTGGATGATTGTGAAAATCCTGCACATGTACAACTCTAAGAATCTAGGTACATGGGATGAGAGTCTCCCCTACGTTTAACATAGTTACAATAGGGATTTCCATAGATCCACCAGCCATATCCCATTTCAGTTGGGGTTGGGATTCCATCCCTTGGGTCCCATTGATGTTGCAATACCTATTTCCACCACACAAAAACACTCTTCCCAAGTTCAGTCTGAGACTGATAAAGCCACAAAAGTCATTGAGAAGATTCAACACATCCACCAACAGGTCCAAGAGATTTTGTAGAAATCTAATGCTAAGTACATAAAACACCATGATCAACACAGTATACCGCACCAATTTCAAGTTGGAGACAAAGTATAGTTACATTTGTAGAAGGAGACTCTCATAGGTCCCTATCGAAAGATCCACCCACTTCACTATGGGCCTTCCACTATCACCAAGGCTATGGGTAGCAATGCTTTTGAGATCAACACTCCACCCTTCCTTGGCCCACACCCAGTGTTCAATGTGGACCTCCTTAGGTAATATTTTTCACCATTATTGGACACCACCGAGATCACAGAACAACTAAAACCAATAGATCTCAACCTTGACTGCATGGAACAAGCATCCACTAATCATATAGTGGACACACAGGTCAAGGGCAATCGCTAAGAGAGGATCCAACTTTATTGGGTTATCAAGGAAATGAAACTCTTACACCAAGGAAAGTGGCTCACCTGGGGCCAAATCAAACAAAAGTTTCCTCACCTAATGGGGGAACTCAGTGCAATGGAGACCATTTGATGCAGGCCCCTCCCTAGACCCGCAGGTCGGGATCCGCACAGGATCTTTTCCTTTCATCCCAAGAGCTTGAATGGCTCGTCTATTTTCCTTTCGATAAATCTACCCACAACAACACCTTGAGAAAATTCCTCTTTTATTTTCAGATATCGGACTTCACGAATTCAGGAATCCTATGTTCGAGCACCTTACCTCTCTGACCCTTGAAAACTGAAATATTAAATCGCTTGACCTTTTCCTTATGTCAATCTCATCTTTTTGGCTTTCACAAATTTGAGAGTTGCAATGTCATGCAACTCTTCCCCTCAACTCCTAAACTTCCAATTCTCGATTTGACAAAATACAGATGTCCTGGTCTGGCTTTTCTCTTCGTGATTTTGGGGTTTCAACCACGAAAAAGTGCTTTTACTATACCCTTGGGATTCCCGAACCTCTGAATCCTGAAATTTCAAAACTCTAAGGTTCCTCTTTGAAGGAGATCAATGGCTATGAACTCTCCCTTGATCCAATGGTCAGCGCTATTTTGGGGATTCTCCTCGAAGAATTCCGACCATCCAAATTTCTTCTTCAAAGAACTTCGCTCTGGGTCAGCTCAGTAATCCTCCTCACTATGACTTCGCCTCTTCATGATGACCAAAACCCCTCTTCTGTTCTTCAACACTTTGAAGGTGCGAACTCTCCTAAGCTTTCTTTCACTAACTCAAATCTCCTATGAGATTTATGCACGCACTCCTTGTGGCACTCTTCAAATACATCTAAGTATTTGAATCCTTTGACTCTAGACAACTCCTTCTGACAATAGTCTTCAAACCCTCTCTTTAGTTGATAAGTATTGAACTTCCAACTAGCCTGCGCACACCTTGCACGACTTTTGTGCCTGAATTGCACTTCTGCGGGAAATGAGAACAATGGTATCCCTCCTGAGATTTTTAGAGATGAACATTGAACCCGTCAACGCACTCCTTGCGGACGCTCCACTACACTCCTTGCAGGAACTTTGACTCAAGAAGATAAATAATTGAAACTCATTCCTTTACTATTTCAGACTTCAAATACCCAACATGAAATCATAGATATGTAGCATAAAAGAAAATGTACAACATAAAGAGTAAAACAACCATGAGCATAATATTCAACATGTATACACAGATATCATTAGAACACAATGAGTCTGAATCAAAGCTTCGTATATTAATCTTAGAACTTATGTACATGGGATCTTCTACACAACTCTCTACTTCTTCTCCTCTATGCTCTATTCTCAATTGATAATGTTTCTAATGTTACAAAATGATACAAGATGAGGGTGTCTATAGTCGATTTCCCTCCAGCTCCTAAAATTGTCTAATCTAGAATTTAAATCTACCTACTTACATTAACTGCCTATAAATGCCTCTACAGCTTACAGATGAGAGAGGATCGGTCAAGATATGTTTACAATATGGAATTACACACTCTCTTAACTATTACATTAATGTCTGGGCATCCAAACTTTAAAAAAAATTCAAACATTTTCGACATGTGCCAATAATGAAATGGCATTTGTACCACACTCGCTTGTTGCTGGCAATGCTCTTGCATCATACTCCCTCGCTTGAAAATTTTCATGAACTCCTATTCATGAGCTCTTTTACAGTTTGTCCATGCTTCTGAATTTCTGTTTCATTCTCCCAGCTGGCATCTTCAACTAGATTTCCCTTCCATTTGACCAAGTATTCAAAGTACTATTTTCTCTTGGTCCTCTTGCTAACTCTCTTGTCAAGTATTCTCTCCATCTGTGGCTTTTCAGCTACAGGCATTTATTTACCCACTGACCCTTTGTCTGTTCACTATTTTCCCCTACTTCTCCATCTTTGTAATGGTACAAATTTGAGATGTTGAATATCGGTGAAATTTTGATCGCATCGGGTAATTCAATCTCATATGCATGTGCCCCAAATTTCCTTATGATCCTGCATGGTCCAATTTTCTTCATCTTCGGTTTGGTATATGTTCCCCTTGGGAACCTTTCCTTCCTCAGATGTGCAAGAATAAAATCACCAACTTCAAATTGAAGTTCTCTCCTGTGTTGATCTGTTCTGCACTTATACTCTTGTCTCAAGTTCTGCAATCGCTCCTTCACTTGGCTGTGAAGTTCTTTCACTGCTTCTGTGAAATATTCTGCACTAGCACTTCTAGTTTCATTCTGTTCTAAATCTTTCAATTCAAAAAATCCTCTTGGTTCCATTCCATAAACAATCTGAAATGGACTTTTCCTTGTGCTTCTATTGATCGAATCATTATAAGAAAATTCCGCCTGTGGCAGAATGTGATCCCACCAACTTTGGTGTTTAGTCACTAGGCTCGTTAGTAAATCTCCCAAGATTTTGTTCACAAATTCAGTTTTCCCATCTGTCTGAGGATGATATGCTGAGATAAATGACAAATTCATCCTCGGCTTCTTCCATAAATTCCTCCAGAAATGTCCCATGAACTTGGTGTCTCGATCTGAAACTATACTCCTTGGTAAGACGTGAAGTCTGACAACTTCTTTGAAAAAAAGGTTCGCAATGTGAGTTATGTTCCTAGTTTTCTGACATGGTATAAAGTGTGCCATTTTCAAAAATCTGTCTACCACCACAAAAATTGAATCAAACCCTCTATGTGTTCTTGGCAATCCCAACACAATATCCATGCTTACTGCATCCCACGACATCTATGGTATGGGTAACGACTGATATAATCCTATGTTATGTTTCCTTCCCTTTGTGTGCTGACAAATTCTACATCTGTCCACAAATATTTTGACATATGTCCTCATCCTTGGCCAAAAATATGATCCATTTAATTTCGAGAACTTTTTATCATGACTGAAATATTCAACCAATCCTCCACTATGTTTCTCTTTTAGTAGATTCTTCCTCATGGAGCATTTTGGAATGCACAGTTGATTGCCTCTGAATAATAATCCATACCAGATCATATATTCAACCCATTGACTTCTATCCTTGATAATTGGATTCTCAGATGCTTCATACGCCTCTTTGAAATCTAGATCATCCTTGTAGATTTCCTTATCAAAACCCAATGTTTTGACTCTGAATTCTTGCATAAGCAAACATTTCCTGCTCAAAGCATCAACAACTTTGTTAGCAGTTCCAGAAATATGTTTAATTACAAAAGTAAAATTCTGCATGTACTCAACCCATTTTGCATGCTTCTGGTTCAATTTATCCTACTGAGTTACAAATTGTAAGGCATGATTATCACTATACAAAATGAACTCTTTAGGGATCAAGTAGTGCCTCCACTTTTTCAGTGCCTGTATGACCGCATAAAATTCTTTGTCATACGTGGAGTACTTAACCTTCATCTCATTCATTTTCTCACTGAAGTATGTGACTGGCCTGCCATCTTGAATCAAAACCACTAGCATCCCACCTGACCTGAAATGTCTTACTAAAATCTGGCAACACCAAAATTGGTTGTTCAGTAATCTTCCTTTTTAACAAATTGAATCTTTTCTCTGCTTCTTCTATCTAGTGAAAATATTTATGTATTTTCTTCACCATGTCCATCATCGGTGCGCTAATACCACTGAAATTCCTGATGAATTTCCAATAGAAACTAGCCAATCCATGAAAACTTCAAACTTCAAAGATACTCTTTGGTGATGGCCAATTATTAATCACCTCCACTTTATCTGGATCCATCTTCAACTTATCTGCAGAAATAAAAAAACCCAAATAAACGAGCTCTGTCTTCATGAATGAGGCTTTCTTCATATTTATCAGTAGCTTCTCTTGATGTAGCCTCTGCATCACTGTAGCCAAATTTTTTAGATGTTATGCCTCTGTTTTACTGAAAATCAGTATGTCATCAAGATACACAATGATAAATTTTTCGATGAAATCCTTCAGGACTTCATTCATCAATCTCATGAAGGTACTTGGCATGTTTGTTAACCCAAACGACATAACAAGCCATTCATACAACCCTTCATTTGTCTTGAATGTTGTCTTCCATTCATCGCCTTCTCTCATACAAATTTGATGATTACTACTTTTCAAATGAATCTTCGAAAAAAAATTTGCCCCACTCAAACAATCCATCAAATCATCCATCCTTGGCAATAGAAATCTATACTTGATGGTAATCTTGTTAATTGCCTTCGAGTCTGTACACATCCTCCAGCCTCCATCTTTCTTTGGACTAAGCACTGTTGGAACAACACATGGACTCAAGATTTCTCTAACCAACCCCTTGTCCATTAAATCTTGGACCTATCTTTTGACCTCTTCATTCTCCTGCGCAATCAATATGTACGCTTCTTTTTTTGGTAAGCTAGCTCCAGGTATAAGATCAATGTGATGACTTGTACTTCTAATCGGTGGCAATGAACGAGTTAGTTCGTCCACTACTATATCAACAAATTCCTTCAATAACTTCTGGATCTCCTCTAGTAAATTATCCACCCTCATATTAGTTAAAACAATTCTAGGCTTTCTAACCACTATTAATTGTGGATCTTCCTTCTTCTTAACCTCTTTAAGAAGTTCCTTCCCACTCATGAGAAGTATAGTCTTGCTTACTTCAGGTTTCACCTCTTTGTCCTTAAGCTAGAACAACATGTGAGTTCTCCCATTCTTCTCTAGGGTGTATGTGTTCTTTCTCCCATAATGAATCACATTCTTGTCATATTGCCATGGTCTACCCAACAATAGATGACAAACATCCATGGGAATGACATCACATAATATCTTATCGTTATATCCTCCTATTTTAAATTCAACTAAACATTGTTTAGTGACATTTACTTGATGTCCTTTTTGTAGCCATGAAACTCTGTATGGACTTGGATTTTCAATAGTCTCCAGCTCCATCTTTTCTACCATCTCTGTAGAAACGAGGTTGTCCATGCTACCACTGTCCATGATAACCTTGCATACCCTATCTTTGGTCTTGCAAGCAGTCCGAAAAAGACTGTTCCTTTGCATTGGATTCTCTGCCTCCTTTTTTGGCGTTAAGAGAACCTTCCTCATCACCAGTGATCTTCCGCCTTCAACGTCCTCTACTTCCACATTCTGCCTTTGTGCTTTGGCAATGTGAGTCTCACCACCTTCTTTCTTCTTATCTGGATATTCATAAGATTTGTGTGCATTCTTTCCACATGTGAAGCATTTTATTACTCCACCCCTACCTCTTCCTCTTCCTCTAGCATGAGGAAAAGTGTTGTTATCAGCATATTGTCCTCTTTGTTCGACATACTACCCTCGCTGTGAGCTTCCACCTCTCTATGTTTGAGGTTGAGGTTTCTTCCACTCTTCCTTAGGATTCTGATTCCTATCTTGGACAATTGTTTTTCCTCTGGGATGACTTCTGCCTCAGCCTCTTTGACCCTACTTTTGGCTCAGCTTCTCTTCAGCCCTTAGAGCCATCTGATAAGCATCTTCCACCATTCGAATGGTCATCATGCTCTTCTCATGGTGAATGTCATATCTCAGAACATTCATATACCTGACAAACTTTTCATCATCGCTTTCCCAATGACCTGCTCTGGTGTTCAACCTGTAGAATTCTTTAGTGTACTCCCTCAGTGACATCAGCTTCTGACTCAAATTCTGCATTCTTTGAAACAGAGTAATTTGGTAATCCTTGGGTATGAATTTTTCCTTCATCCTCAAAATCATTCTATCCCAACTCTTGATTTTTTTCTTTCCTTTGCAATGTCTTTTAGCATGTAGTTCATCCCACCACAATGCTACATGTCCCTTAAGTCTTGTGACAACATGTTTGACCTTATTGTCTTCCTCAACATCTTCATAGTCAAGATATGTGTCCAGAGCTCTAATCTAGTCTAGAAGCTCTTCAACATCTAGGTTTCCCTCATATACTAAAATGTCCATTTTTGCCCTGGCACCCATCCTTGCAACAACCCTGAGTAGGCGTTCATTTGTTGCATCTTCGGCTGCAACTTATTCTCCTTCATGTTTGGCTTCATTTTCACTTTCAGAATCACAGAGATCCCCAACACCGACTGCACGCCTCTGCACTATTTCCATAGCATCCATCCTAGCACATAAGTCACACACATCTCTTGCCTCTGGTGGATCAGGTAACTTCTTGCCCTTTATTCTTTGCACTTCCCTTTCCTCTGGTGGATCGAGTGTTTTTCTATTTCTTCTCAGCGACATGGATGTAAAAATTTCTTTTCCCTGCTACAGAAAGCAAAGAAAATTTTCCTATGCTATGATACCAGATGATGCAGACCCCTCCCCAGACTTGCAGGTCGGGATCTGCATAGGATCTTTTCCTTTCGGCCCGAGAAATTGACTGGCTCCTCTATTTTCCTTTTGGCAAATCTACCCACAACAACACCTTGAGAAAATTCCTCTTTTATTTCGAGATATTGGACTTCATGAATCCTATGGTCGAGCACCGTATCTCTCCGACCCCCGAAACCCGAAATATTAAATCACTTGACCTTTTCTTGATGTCAATTTCAGCTTTTCGTCTTTCACAAATTCAGGAGTTGTGATGTCATGTAACTCTTCCCCTCGACTCCCAAACTTCTGATTCCTGATTTGCCGAAATATAGATGTCCCAGTGTCCCTTTTATCTTCACAATTTCGGGGTTTCAACCACCGAAAAATTCTTTTACTATACCCTCGGGATTCCCAAACCTCTGAATCCTGAAATTTTGAAACTCTAAGGTTCTGATTTCAAGGAGATCAACGACTGTGAATTCTCCCTTGATCCAATGGTCAACACTATTTCGGGGATTCTCCTCGGAGAACTCCGACTGTCCAAATTTCTTTTTCAAAGAACTTGATTTGGGTCAGCTCAGTAATCCTCCTCACTATGATTTGGCCTCTTCATGATGACCAAAACCCCTCTTTTGTTCTTCAACACTTTGAAGGTACGAACTCTCTTGAGCTTCCTTTCACTAACTCAAATCTCCTATGATATTTATGCATGCACTCCTTGTTCAAATATGTCTAAGTATTTGAATCCTTTGACTCTAGACAACTCCTTGTCACAACAGTCTTCAAACCCTCTCTTTGGTTGATAAGTTCCAAACTTCCAACTAGCCTGCACACACCTTGCACGGCTTCTGTGCCTGACTTCCACTTTTGTGGGAAATGAGAACAACGGTATCCCTCCTGAGCTTTTTAGAGATGAACTCTGAACCCATCAACACACTCCTTGCGAACTCTCCACTGCACTCCTTGCAGGAACTTTGACTCAAGAAGTGAAACAATTGAAACTCATTCCTTTACTCTTTCAGACTTCAAATACCCAACATGAAATCATACATATGTAGCATAAAAGAAAATGTAAATCATAAAGAGTAAAACAACCATGAGCATAATATTTAGCATGTATACACAGAAAGCATTAGAACACCATGAGTCTGAATCAAAGCTTCATATATTAATCTCAGAACTTTTGTACATGGGCTCTTCTACACAACTCTCTGCCTGTTCTCCTCTATACTCTATTCTCAATTGATAATGTCACTAATGTTACAAAATGATACAAGATGAGGGTGTCTATAGTTGTTTTCCCTCCAACTCCTAAAACTGTCTAATCTAGAATATAAATCTACCTACTTACATTAACTGCCTATAAATGCCTCTACACCATACAAATGAGAGCGGATCACTCAAGATCTGTTTACAATATGGAAGTACACACTCTCTTAACTATTACATTAATGTCTTCACATCCAAACTTTCAAAAAAATTCAAACATTTTTGACATGTGCCAAAAATGAAATGGCTTTTGTCCCACGCTCACTTGCTGCTGGCGATGCTCCTGCATCATACTCCCTCGCTTGAAAATTTTCATGAACTCTTGTTCGTGAGCTCTTTCACAGTCTATCTGTGCTTTTGAATTTCTATTTCATTCTCCCAGCTAGAATCTTCAACTGGATGTCCCTTCCATTTGACCAAGTATTCAAAGTACTCTTTTCTCCTGGTCCTCTTGTTGACTCTCTTGGCAAGTATTCTCTCCATCTGTGGATTTTCAGCTATAGGCATTTTTTTATCCCACTGAACCTCTATCTGTTCACTGTCTTCCCCTGCTTCTCCAGCTTTGTAAGGGTACAAATCTGAGATGTTGAATATTTGTGAAATTCTGATCCCATCAGGTAATTCAATCTCATATGCATTTGCCCCAAATTTCCTTATGATCCTGCATGGTCCAATTTTCTTCATCTTCAGTTTGTTATATGTTCCCCTTGGGAACCTTTCCTTCCTCAAATGTGCAAGAGTCAAATCCCCAACTTCAAATTGAAGTTCTCTCTTATGTTGATTTGTTATATGATTATACTCTTGGCTCAAGTTCTGCAATCGCTCCTTCACTTGGCTGTGAAGTTCTTTCATTGCTTCTGTGAAATCTTTTGCACTAACACTTCTAGTTTCATTCAGTTATGAATCTTTCAATTCAAAAAATCCTCTTAGATGCATTCCATTAACAATCTGAAATGGACTCTACCCTGTGCTTCTATTAGTCGAATCATTATAATAAAATTCCTCCTATGGCAGAATGTGATCCCACTGATTGTGGTGTTCAGTCACTAGGCTCCTTAGTAAATCTCCCAAGCTTTTGTTCACAACTTTAGTTTTCTCATCCGTCTGAGGATGATAAGCAGAGATAAATGACAAATTTATCCCCAGCTTCTTCCATAAATTCCTCCACAAATGTCCGATGAACTTGGTGTCTCGATCTGAAACTATACTCCTTGGTAAGCCGTGAAGTCTGACAACTTCTTTGAAAAATAGGTTCGCAATGTGAGTTGTGTCACTGGTTTTCTGACATGGTATGAAGTGTGCCATTTTAAAAAATCTATCTACCACCACAAATATTGAATCAAACACTCTTTGCATTCTTGGGAATCCCAACACAAAATCCATGCTTATTGCATCCCACAACCTCTCTAGTATGGGTAACGATTGATACAATCCTGTGTTCTGTTTCCTTCCCTTTTTGTGTTGACAAGTTCTACATCTTTCCACAAATATTTTGACATATGTCCTCATCCCTAGACAAAAATATGATCCATTTAATTTTGATAATGTTTTATCATGACCGAATGTCGGACCAATCCTCCACTATGTTTCTCTTTCAGTAGATTCTCCCTCATGGAGCATTTTGGAATGCACAGTTGATTGCCTCTGAATAATAATCCATCCTAGATCATATATTCATCCCATTGACTTCTATCCCTGAGAATTGGATTCTCAGATGCTTCATACACCTCTTTGAAATCTAGATCATCCTTGTACATGTCCTTGAGGTTATTAAAACCCAATGTTTTGACTCTGAACTCCAGCATAAGAAAACATTTCTTGCTCAAAGCATCAACAACTATGTTAGCAGTTTCAGAAATATGTTTAATTACAAAAGTACAATTCTTCATGTACTCAACCCATTTTTCATTCTTCTAGTTCAATTTGTCCTGCTGAGTTACAAATTGTAAGGCATGATTATCACTATACAAAATGAACTATTTAGGGATCAAGTAGTGCCTCCACTTTTTCAGTGCCTATATGAACGCATAAAATTCTTTTTCATACGTGGAGTAATTAACCTTTTCCTCATTCAGTCTCTCACTTAAGTATGAGACTGGCCTATCATCTTGACTCAAAACTGCTCCAATTGCAAAATCACTAGTGTCACACCTGACCTGAAACGTCTTACTGAAATCTAGCAACACCAAAAATGGTTGTTCAATAATCTTCCTTTTTAACAAATTGAAGTTTTTCTCTTCTTATTCTGTCCAGTGAAAATATTTATGTCTTTTCTTCACTGTGTCCATCATCGGTGTGCTAATTCCACTGAAATTCCTGATGAATTTCTGATAGAAACTAGCCAATACATGAAAACTTCAAACTTCAAACATACTCTTTAGTGATGCCCAAATCTTAATCACCTCCACTTTATCTGAATCCATCTTCAACTTATCTGTAGATATAACAAAACCAAAATAAATGAGCTTTGTCTTCATGAATGAGGATTTCTTCATATTTATCAGCAGCTTCTCTTGCTCTAGCCTCTGCATCACTATAGCCAAATGTTTCAGATGCTCTGCATCTGTTTTACTGAAAATCAGTATGTCATCAAGATACACAATGACAAATTTTTCGATGAAATCCTTCAGGACTTCATTCATCAATCTCATGAAGGTACTTGGCACGTTTTTTAAGCCAAATGGAATAACAAGCCAATCATACAACCCTTCATTTGTCTTGAATGTTGTCTTCCATTCATCACCTTCTCTCATACGAATTTGATGATAAGCACTTTTCAAATCAATCTTCGAAAAAAAAAATTCCCCACTCAAACAATCCATCAAATCATCCATCCTTGGCAATGGAAATCTATACCTGATGGTAATCTTGTTAATTGTCCTCAATTCTATACACATCCTCCATCCTCCATCTTTCTTTGGACTGAGCACTGTTGGAACAACACATGGACTCATGCTTTCTCTAACCAACCCTTTGTCCATTAATTCCTGGACCTGTCTTTTGACCTCTTCATTCTCCTGCAATGTCATTCTGTACACTTCTTTGTTTGGTAAAATAGCTCCAGGTATAAGATCAATGTGATGACTTATACTTCTCATTGGTGTCAATGAACGGGGTAGTTCGTCCACTACTATATCAACAAATTTCTCTAGTAACTTCTCGATCTCCTCTGGTAAATCATCCACCCTTGTATTAGTTAAAACAATTCTAGGCTTTCTAACCACGATAAATTATGGATATTCCTTCTTGTTAACCTCCTTAAGAAGTTCCTTCCCACTCATGAGAAGTATAGTGTTGCTTACTTCAGGTTTCACCTCTTTGTCCTTAATCGAGAACAACATGTGAGTTCTCCCATTCTTCTCTAGGG
>JZKD02S1029735.1:39388-53732 GCA_000966675.3 Picea glauca
CTTGACAAACACTGAAAACTTAGACACCTGGCAGGTAGCCGGTCCACGTGGCTTGAAGGTCTCCTGGCCAATGCTCTTCCTCAATATACGTTGCATCGTCGACCCACTGCTTGTCATCTTCCTCGTTGCGCGCAACTCCCTCAGTGTCGTCCTCCCGCGCTTCCTTCTTCCTTCTTGTGTCTACTGGACTCGACACGTTGTTCTGACCTTCATCTTTATCGTCCTCGGGGTCCTCCATTGGACTGGCTTTGACAGGATCCGAGAACAGGGTCGCATGCATAGACGAGAGAATTTGGAGGAAACTCGCCACCTTTACATCCGTAGCCTATATGAGAAACTGTAAATCTTCCACCTCTTGCCTGAGTTCAAAAACCAGGTCGTGCAGTACAGCGAGGCTATCTCTGAATTGCGCTATGTCAAAGGAATCCGGGAAGTGAAGTCCTGCCCTCTTAGGCTCCCCTTGTGGAGAAGGGCCACATCCCAGGTTGCCCGGAGGATCATGGGAGGGCACGGGGTTAGGAGGAATCGTTGGGGAGTCTTGAAAAAGCCGAAGGAGTGAAATTGGCGTTCATGGAATTATGGCCATGGAGCTGAACTACGGTGCTTGCAGAGAGACAGGAGAAAAATCAGATTGATGGCGAGGGGAGGAATCAACAGAGGTCGAGTCTGGAGGTGTGATCGAGGTCCTTCAAGGCTTCCAAGGAGAGCCTCACCTCAGTCTACCTCTCGGTCACGTCACTGGATGCCCGGTGCAACTGGCAGAAGGAACGAAGGTCGCCTGGTGGAGGGGTATGACAGTGGCTAGCTCGCTCCAGAGGAGAAGAGCAGAGATAAGCTTAAGCTGCGTAGGGATGAGCCCTGCAAACAGTGAACAGAAGTAAACCACAGCCATAATGAACCAATTCATTCAAAATCGCAGTGAAGGGGAAAGGACTTATGCGTAAATGCGCCCTCGTATCGCCATAAACAACATTTAAACTTCGGGTGGGGCGGTGGGCTATGGCACAAGCCCATCACGTGGCTCCATGCCACGGCACCTGGTACCTTCGCCCAGATCCTGCCACGATGACCTCCCTAACACCCCATCCGGAGGAAAATATTTTTCAAATTAATTCAACATCATTAAATCAAAAAAATTATTCTTTAACTTCTTTTTGTTTTACAATACTTCCTAGGTCTAAATCTAAATGATATTGTAACAAAGTAATAACCTTTACAAGTTTCTCTACCTATTACTGATATGGAGTATTTTCAATTGAACAACACAGAAAACATTGTTATTGATTGAACAAATTGGTGATTGAGAAAAGAAAAACAATGCATTGAAGATAACCAACGAGCAAGCGAGCCAAGAAAAGAAAAACAGAAAATAATTATTCAATCATGTTAGAATAATGAAGAATATTAACATCTAGAAAACTATTAAATTAGAATATTGTTGTGAGTTTGTTTTATTAGTACGTAGATTAAAGTTGTTGAAGTGGTTTGAAATCCACTTAGATAGGAGTAATATCTTCCTTTATAAATGTAATTGATTTCCTTCATCAATGCAAGTAGTGTGAGCTCAGTCTCACTTGCATGCATTCCTCTATTTTATTTTTGATATGGTATTAGAACCTAGGAGAAAAGAGTCATCGTCTTCCAAACCATGAGCGCGAGGGAGTTGTGCGTACAAAAGATGTCGACTATCGCTTGAGCTGCCATCAACCTGCAATCATCGACTGCTCCTCTACTTTCTGACAATCAATGCTACCTCAGTACTTTTTGGCACTGGTGGGAACATCTAATCCACCTGTGCATTATCGGTGGTGTGCATTGTGCCAATCACCAAGCTCACAAAAATCCGTGAAGTGTCCATGAAGTGTAGGATTGCAACGCTGCTTGCTGCAGTATCAATCCTTGCCATCATTTTTCTATTGAATAGATACAACTCCTGTCATTGTTTGTCATCATATGTTATTGAATGCGAACTGCAGACCTGTGGAAACCAGACACTGTGAAACAGGGAGAGAGGACATCAGTGTACAATGGAGGTGCTCGTGCATGGTTTGCTTCGCTCTCAAGAAGATTTGTCAGTGCGGATTGAGTGTTGTGAATGCACCAATTTGGCTGATGCGTCTGTGGAGTGTTTGCATCTCTTATATATATTTGATGTTTCCTCATTTATATATATTCATTGTCTCTTGGCGCGATCTGAGGATTGGGGTTTGATTGAACACTGGTACAATAGAAAAAGGTGACCTACAACCGAGTTGAAGCCCGTGTGGGAGGTAAAATACAACAATACAATTTTTTTAATATTAATTGATCGTTAAATTATTTGTTGAAGAAAATGGTAAACCCTCTTGCCGATTCATATTTAAATGAGTCAACTAAGCTTGATGGCGAGAATTAAGTAAACTAGAAATTTAAGCTGACCAACATTCTCGAGGCATATAGCCTATGGACGACTGTCAAAGGTGATGAGCCCAAACCCACTGTTGTTTCCTCCATTCCAAATTGGGATAAGCAAGAGATAAAAGTGAAAGTTCTTTTGTGTGTGTCCTTAAAGGAAAACATCATTCCACACATAAGAGACTGTAAAACTTAAAAAGAGATGTGGGATGTCCTTAAAGGTTTGTTTGAAACCTCTAATGCAAACCACAATTTAATTTTAACAACTAAGTTACTATCTATCAAAATGGAAGCCAATGAAAGCATAAGCCATTTTGTTTCCAGAATTAAATATTTAAGTGATAAGTTGGGTGACATTGATGGAAACATTTCTAGTAGTGATCTATTGCTTTGAAGGATTTAGAGACAATAAAGTCTTTATTTCAACACTCTCATCTAGACAAACACCTCCTACGTTTGATGAATTGGATGGGATTCTTATTCAATAGGAAGAGAGAATGAAGAATTATGATATGGATTCAAGTGGCTTAGATTTAGCGTTGATTGAAGGAGGTAGAAGATCATACCAAGGGAAATTGTGGGACATGAATAGGGTTTCAAGCAAAGCAGAAAGGTATGAAAAATCACGATTCCTATGTTAAGAGAAATATTGAATGTGACTATTGTAGAAAACCTGGACATATTGCTAAAGATTTTTGTAGAAGAAAGAATCATGAATCAAATCAAAGACATAGAAGGCATAATGGAAATTTTGTGCATAGAGACACTTTAGTTAATGATGGATTTAAAAATCTTAAGTCGTTTATTTCTAAAGTTGCATTGTCTGCTGAAATTGATGATGAGACTACATGGTTCATAGATTATGGTGCATCAGCTCATATGATTTGTAATAAAGAATGGTATGATGAATATTATGAGAAACATGACGGCATACACATTTACCTAGGATATAACAGATCACATAAGGTCCAAGGCTATGGAATAATAAGTGTGAACTTACCTAATGGACAATTGAAATAGATTCATGATGTGATGCATGTTCCTGGTATTAAAAAGAATTTAATATATGTTTCAACTATCACTAATAATAATCTAACAGTGGAATTCGGTAAGTTGATGTCTGTTGTAAAAGATAACAAGGATAACTACAGGGTTATTTCCATAGGTACCAGGGTTGGTGGATTGTATAAATTGGATGTGACAATGAAACTTCATGTTGCATTGACATCCACAACAATGTCAACATAATATTTATGGAACCATAGGTATGGGCACCTAAATTACAATGATTTGATGTTGTTTCAATGAAAAACTATGGTATAAGGTCTTCCTGTTATGAAGAATGATCATTTTCCATGTGAAGCATGTGCACTTGGCAAACAACATAGAGAGGATTTTCCCATTCATATAGAGAAAATACAAACATATATTCTTGAATTAATTCATATTGATGTATGTGGACCTATGCAAACTAGGTCACTTGGTGGTGCTTCCTACATTCTTATTTAAGTTGATGATAGATCTCAATATACATGGGTCTATTTCGTAAGGATAAAAAGTGATGTATTTGATTACTTTAAAGAATTCAGAACTATGATTGAAAAACAAACAGGCAAATGTATTAAAGTTCTCAGATGTGATCAAGGTGGTGAATATACATCTAGAGCATTTAAAAGTTATTGTAAATTTCATGGGATCCAACAACAGTTTACTGTACCTCATACACCTCAGCAAAATGGTATTGGTGAGAGGTGGAATAGAACACTGGTGAAGTTTTCTCGCAGTATGCTTCAAGGTAAAAAGATTTATAATGGTTTTGGGGCAGAAGCCATTAACACTATTGTTTATTTAAAGAATCGTAGTCCAACTAAGAAATTAGATTTCCAAACTTTATTTGAGATTATTCATGATTATAAACTTGATGTTAGTCATTTGAGAGTATTTGGATCTACTGCCTTTTCACATATTCCAAAGGATGAGAGAAGAAAACATGATGCAAAGTCAATCAAGTGTGTTTTTATTGGGTATTRTACTGATAAAAAAACATACAAATTGTTTGATCCCAGTTCACATAAATTGTTTGCAAGTAGAGATGTGATGTTTCATGAGAATGMAGATAGAGTTGATACAATGAAWRATGCATATKCTTGGCATAATGATAGTGAYRAACATGTCAAAATAGATGCAATGGTTAAAYAGRAACATGMACATGTACAGGTTCAAGAACGRAATGAAARCAATATGGACACTTCAAGCAGTYARGRTAYRTCAAGTGGAGAAGAGTCACCAYAGAGCARGAGACRAGATRAAAGTWKTRAAGGACCAAKGAGGTCATMACSTCAAACTCAACCACCTATAAGGTATAARRACTRTGCATTGATGTCTCATGTMATGAATGTYRTAGAACCTKTAAACTATGATCAAGMTAAAGAACATGAAGARTGSARAAATKYTATGAATSATGAATATGATTCCCTTATGAAAAATCAAACATGGGAATTAGTTGAACTGCCTRAAAACAAAGTCCCTATTGGAAGAAAATGGTTGTATAAATCTAAATTTAAAGAATATGGTAGCATTGACTAATATAAGGAAATATTAGTTGCAAAAGGATATTCACAAAATGAGAGAATTGATTATGAAGATACTTTTGCACCAGTAGATAAATTGAATATAATTAGAGTACTGATTGTCCTAACTACAAAACATAATTGGAAAATACACGAGTTAGATGCCAAATCTTCTTTTTTGAATAGTTATTTAAAGGAAGAGGTTTATTTGGTTCATCCTGAAGGATTTATCAAACAGGGATAGGAGAATCTAGTTTGCAGGTTAAGGAAAGAATTATATGGTTTGAAACATGCACTAAGATCTTAGTATGTAAAGATAGATACCTTCTTTTATCAGAATGGATTTGTGAAAAGAAAAAATGATCCTAACCTGTATGTTAAGAAAGATGAATAATTAAATGTTTCTTTAATATCTTTATATGTGGATGATCTCATTATTATAGGAAGTGCATGCAAGTTAATTGAAGATATTAAAATTCAGTTGTCTCAATAATTTGAAATGAAATATCTTGGATAATTGCATTATTGTTGATGCAGGAGCATCCACAACACATCAAGTGAGCCAACGCGTGGAGCAGGAAAAATAGCTGGACAACGCCAGCACATATATTTTTGAATTGCTTTGAAAGTTGTTGCGTCGACCTTTAATGAAGGCATTCATAAAGAAGTGCCCTTGTATTGTAAATGGACCTTGAGCCTTTAAGCTCTCGTCCTTAGTAGATAGGAAGGAATTTATTAGATTTAATGTTGTTAGATAGGAATTAATTGTAGATTTGATAGTTGTAGAATTCAAGAGGGAAAACGGAATATAGGCACCCTCCTTTGTACATTGTATTATCATCAAGCATTCAGAAGAGAAGAGCAGAGTAGAGAACTTGTGTAGAACACCCATGTACAGATTGAATAAATAGAAGAGAGTCTGTGAATCAATTTCATGGTTTGTGTTGTTTCCTCTGTGTTGATATTGTGCTCATGAATGTTTGTTTTATTTGTATGCATTTTCTTTTGAATATACTGTGCATGTGATTTCAGAAGTTTATTGAAGTCTGAGACAGAAGAGAATGAGTTTCAATTGTTTCTCTCTCTGAGCCAGGAGATTCCTGTATCGAGTGCAGTCGAATTCAACCGCATAGAGTGCGTTGATGAGGATCAACAGTTAAACCCTCATTCTCGTTCACCCAGAAGTTGATTTGGGTTGGTAGAGCCGAGTAGGAGAAGTGCAGGCTGAAATTGAAGTTTGATTTGTAAGTCTGAACAGGGAGCTAAAGACTGTTGTAGCAGGAAGTGAATAGAGTCTAGAAGAACTCAACACTTTAAGAGTTGTTGGGTTGAGTGCAAGGAGTGCACAGACATTCCTCGAAGGAGGGGGAGAAATTAAGCTCAGGAGGGATAGTTCCTTCGTGAACACTGTGGAGACATATTCGGGAGAGGCTCGAGCAGGACATAGTTTCGGAGCAGGAGAAATCCTCAAGGACGAGGATCGACGGCCATAGTTCGCTGAGGAGATTCGCGAAATACCACTGACCATCAGATTCAGGAAGAAGTGGCACGAGGTTTATCCCTTGGACGCACGGAGGACCAAGAGCCATCAGGATTGCACATATCAGGTTTTCGAGAGGCGAGAGTTTCATAGTGGTTGAAATCGCGATTGGTGATTCCCCGATTTAATCGGAGCCGTTAATTATCAAAGGGACAGGTGGCACGAGATCCCGGGAGGTTGGGATTCATCATTTGGTGTTTTATTGTGCAAATGAATTGCGACCGGTGAAATTGTGATCCTGCGATTCCCGATAGAGTGGAGAGAAGAGGTGACGTGGCGTGCAATTGATGCACGTGTGCATTGGAGTTTGGGGTTCGGAGATTTGTGGGGTGAGTGAATTGCAACCTCGTATGTGCCAGATTCCCAATAAGGAAATCCCTGATGGAATCATAAGCGTTGACCCCTTTGACCCATCGGGGTTCGGGGTTTTGATTTGCACGAAAACGTGTCAGCGAGTTTCGCGAAATAACGAAACCCGATTTCCCGAGAGGTGAAGGGGAGATCGTGGGAGGAGACTACTGTGGGTGAATAATTCCTGACTGGGAATTTGAAGAGCATTCACGTTCTTCAGTCCAAGGTTAGAGAAGGTCCTGGTGATCGTGACCATTCTCCGAGGAGCGGGGAAGGTTGTGTCAGTGTGGTATCAGAGCGGGTATATCTTTTCTTTCTGTAGAAAAGACAGAGAAGACATCATGCCACCGAGAAGAGAAAGGCAGTCAGCTGATCGAGAAGACAGGGATGCTCGAAGAAGGGGTAGGCCAACAAGAAACCCAGAAATAGAGTGCCAAATGAGAGATCTCCGAGCAAGGCTTGAGGAGATGGAGACAACGCAGAGACACGGAATCGACGCTGGAGAGTTCAGTGATTCCGAGGTGGAAGAGGAAGTTGGACATGATGAAGGAGAGGTCACAGCAGAGGATGCTTCGACTGAGCGATTAATAAAAGCTATCGCCAGGATGAGTTCGAAGACGAAAATGGACATTCTCGTCTATGAGGGGAATCTAGATGTAGAAGAGTTGCTGGATTGGATCCGAGCTCTTGACACCTAATTCAATTATGAGGATATCGAAGAGGACAAGAAGATAAGGCATGATTTTACGAAGTTGAAAGGACATGAAACCTTATGGTGGGACGAGCTACAGGCAGATAGGCGTTCCAAGGGGAAATAGAAGATCAAGAGTTGGGATAGGATGATCGCGAAGATGAAAGCAAAATTCATCCCGAGAGATTATCAGATCACTTTGTTCAGGCAAATGTAGAACCTGATACAAAAGTTGATGATGGTGAGGGAGTACACCGAGGAGTTTTACAGGCTCAATATCAGAGGAGTTCATCGGGAGAGCGATGATGAGAAGGTGGCGAGATATCTGAATGGTCTAAGATATGACATTCAGGATGAGTTAAGCATGCTAACCATCAAGACGGTGGAAGATGATTACCAATTAGCTCTGAAAGTCGAGGAGAAGCTGAGCCGTAAGCAGGGACAGTGAGGACGAGGCAGGAGTCAGCCCAGAGGCAAGGCAGTTGCCCAAGAAAGAACACAGAAGCCCAAGGAGGAATGGAGGAATCCTCAGGGTAAGATGGAAAGGGGCGGAACCTCACAACAGAGGCAGCAATATGCTGAGCCGAGGAGACAGCATACAAAGCAAGGTGGAGAATATGCTGACGCAGACGCTTTTCCTTGTACTAGAGGTCGAGGTAGAGGTAGAGGAGGAATCATCACATGTTTTACATGTGGAAAGGATGGACATAAAGCCGTTGACTGTCCAAACAAGAAAAAGGACAGAGGAGAAGCTCACATCACTGAGGCGTAGAGGCATGATGTTGAGGACGAAGACACCGGAAGTGGGAAGTCACTGACGATGCATAAATTTCTTTTGACACCTGAGAAATAAGTGGAGGACACAATTCAAAGATGTAGACTGTTCAGGACCACATGCAAGACCAAGGGCTGGAAATGCAAGGTCATTGTGGACAGCGGAAGCACCGACAATCTCGTTTCGACCGAGATGGTGGAGAGATTAGAGATGGAAACGACTGATCACCCGAGTCCATACAAAGTATCATGGCTGCAAAAAGGACACCAGGTAAGGGTTACGAAACAATGCTTGGTTGATTTTAAAATGGGAGAATATAAAGATAAAGTCCTATGTGATGTCATTCCCATGGATGTCTGTCATGTATTATTGGGTAGACCTTGGCAGTATGACCGAAATGTGGTTCATGATGGTAGAATGAACACATACACCTTAGAGAAGGATGGGATGACCCATAAGTTGCTTCCGATAAAGTATAAGGAAGTGAAAACAGAAGTAAGCAGTACAATACTTCTCATGAGTGGGAAGGATCTTCTCACAGAGATGGAGAAGAAGGAAGATCCACAGTTCTTTGTGGTCAGGAAACCGAGAATTGTCCTGAATATCACAAGAGTGGATGACTTGCCAGACGAGATTCAGGAATTGCTGGGAGAGTTCGCTGATATCATCGTGGACGAACTACCTCATTCGTTGCCACCGATGCGGAGTGTGAGTCATCACATAGACCTCATACTAGGAGCAATCTTGCCGAATAAAGCTGCATACAGATTGACGCCTTAGGAGAATGAGGAGGTCAAAAGGAAAGTGCAGGATTTGATGGACAAAGGAATGGTTAGAGAAAGTCTAAGTCCATGTGTTGTTCCGACAATACTAAGTCCGAAGAAGGATGGAGGCTGGAGAATGTGTACAGACTCCAGAGCGATAAAAAAAATTACCATCAGGTACAGATTTCCACTACCGAGAATGGATGATCTGATGGATTGCCTAAGTGGGGCAAATTATTTTTCAAAGATCGATATGAAAAGCGGATATCATCAGATTCGTATGAGGGAAGGTGATGAATGGAAAACTGCATTCAAGACAAATGAAGGTTTGTATGAATGGTCGGTCATGCCATTTGGCTTGACAAACGCGCCGAGCACATTCATGAGACTGATGAATGAAGTCCTATGGGAATTCATCGGGAAGTTTGTAGTCATGTATCTAGACGACATACTGATCTTCAGTAAAACAAAGGCTGATCATTTAAGGCATTTGGCCATTGTGATGAAGAGACTACAGCAGGAGAAGTTGTTGATAAATTTGAAGAAGTGCTCGTTTTTGCAGACAGAGCTCATTTATTTGGGTTTTGTTATCTCAGCGAATGAGCTGAAGATGGATCCGAAGAAGGTAGAAGTGATAAAGAATTGGCCATCACCGAGAAATGTTTTTGAGGTGAGGAGTTTCCATGGATTGGCTAGCTTCTACAGAAAATTCATTCGGAATTTCAGTGGAATTAGTGCAACAATGATGGACACAGTGAATAAGCGGCATAAATGTTTTCATTGGACAGTAGAGGCTGAGAAGAGCTTCACTCTGTTGAAGAGGAAGATCACAGAGAAACCAATTCTGGTGTTGCCTGATTTCTAGAAGACATTTCAATTGAAATGTGATGCAAGCGGGTATGTCGTAGGAGGGGTCTTGAGTCAGGATGACAGGCCAGTGGCATATTTTAGCGAGAAACTGGACGATGCAAAGCTGAAATACTCCACGTATGATAAGGAGTTTTATGCCATCATACAGGCATTGAATAAGTGGAGGCATTACTTGATACCCAAGGAATTTGTATTGTACAGTGACAATCATGCATTGTAGTTTGTAAGTCAACACAAGAAGTTGAACCAGAAGAATGCAAAATGGGTAGAGTACATGCAAAATTTCACATTTGTGATCAAACAATTTTAGGGACTTCTAACAAAGTGGTTGATGCTTTGAGCAGGAAATGTTTACTGTTGCAGGAGTTCAGAGTCAAGACATTGGGTTTTGAGGATCTGAAGGACATGTATGCAGGTGATGCAGACTTTGGAGAAGCGTACAAAGCATCTGAGAATCCAGTTCTCAGGGATAGGAGTCCGTGGATATAATATATGATCTAGGATGGATTGCTATTCAGGGGAAATCAATTGTGCATTCCGAATTGCTCCATGAGGGAGAATTTGGTGAAGGAAAATCATAGTGGCGGATTGGCATGTCATTTTGGACATGACAAAACATTCGCAAAACTGAGCGAATCATATTTTTGGCCGGGCATGCGAACTGATGTCAAAAGATTTGTTGACAAATGCAATATTTGTCAACATTCAAAAGGGAGAAAGCAAAATGCAGAGTTTTATTAGCCATTGCCCATACCTGAGAGGCCATGGGAGGCGATCAATGTGGATTTTGTTTTAGGTTTGCCGAGAATGCAAAGAGGAGTTGATTCCATCTTTGTCGTGGTGGATAGGTTTTCCAAGATGCCACATTTTATTCTGTGTCATAAAACCAATGATGCGACCCACATCGTGATCTTATTTTTCAGAGAGATTGTGCGACTACATGGATTGCCGAGAAGTATAGTCTCGGATCGGGATACCAAATTCATAGGTCATTTTTGGAGGACGCTATGGAAGAAGCTGGGAACTAATCTGGAATTTAGTTCAGCTTACCATCCGCAGACGGATGGGAAAACAGAGGTGGTGAACAGGAGTTTGGGGGATTTATTGAGAAGCTTGGTGACAGAACACCACAGCAGTTGGGACCAGATATTGCCACAGGCAGAGTTCGCGTACAACGATTCGGTGAATCGGAGTACAGGAAAAAGCCCATTCCAGGTTTTGTATGGAACACAGCCAAGGGGAGTTTCTGAACTCAGGGAGTCAGAACAGGCTAGAACTAGCAGTGCTAGCACGGAGGAATTCGCTGAGGCGATGCAGGAACTTCACAGTCAAGTGAGGCAACGACTGATGAAATCAAATCAAGAGTATAAGCGCAGAGCCGATCAGTGGAAGAGACAACTTCAGTTTGAAGTTGGTGATCTCGTTCTAGTGCACCTGAGGAAAGAAAGGTTCCCAAGGGGAACATATAAAAAGCTCAAGATGAAGAAGATTGGGCCATGCAAAGACCTGAAGAAATTCGAGGAGAATGCATATGAAATTGAGTTGCCAGAGGGCATCGGGATACCTCCGATATTCAATATTTCGGATTTATACCCATACAAGGCTGGAGAAGCAGAGACTGGAACTGAGGAACCAGTGATCTAGTGGCAGAAACAGTTACCAATTGCAGAAAAGCCACAGATGGAGTGTATACTGGACAAGAGAGTGGGAAGGAAAACCAGGTGGAAGAAGTACTTTGAGTACCTGGTGAAATGGAAGAATCACCAAGTGGAGGATGCTAGCTGGGAGATAGAAGAAGTTATCCAAAAGCATGGATGGACCGTGCAGGAGCTCATGGACAGGAGCCCATGAAAATTTTTGAGCCGAGGAGTATGATGCAGGAGCATCCACAACACATCAAGCGAGCCAGCGTGTGGAGCAGGAAAAAAAGTTGGACAGCGCCAGCACATATATTTTTGAATTGCTTTGAAGGTTGTTGCGCCGACCTTTAATGAAGGCATTCATAAAGAAGCGCCCTTGTATTGTAAATGGACCTTGATCCTTTAAGCTCTCATCCTTAGTATATAGGAAGGCATTTATTAGATTTAATGTTGTTAGATAGGAATTAATTGTAGATTTGATAGTTGTAGAATTCGAGAGGGAAAACGGAGTATAGGCACCCTCCTTTGTACATTGTATTATCATCAAGCGTTCATAAGAGAAGAGAAGAGAAGAGAACTTGTGTACAACACCCATGTATAGATTGAATAAATAGAAGAGAGTCTGTGATTCAATTTCATGGTTTGTGTTGTTTCCTCTGTGTTGATATTGTGCTCATGAATGTTTGTTTTATTTGTATGCATTTACTTTTGAATATGTTGTGCATGTGATTTCATAGGTTTACTGAAGTCTGAGAGAGAAGAGAATGAGTTTCAATTGTTTCTCTGTCTGAGCCAGGATATTCCTGCATCGATTGCAGTCAAATTCATCCTCATAGAGTGCGTTGATGAGGCTCAACAGTTAAACCCTCATTCTCATTCACCCATAAGTTGATTTGGGTTGGTAGAGCCGAGCAAGAGAAGTGCAGGCTGAAATTGAAGTTTCATTTGTAAGTCTGAACAGGGAGCTAAAGACTGTTGTAGCAGGAAGTGCACAGAGTCTGGAAGAACTCAACACTTCAAGAGTTGTTGGGTCGAGCGGAAGGAGTGCACAGACATTCCTCTGAAGGAGGGGGAGAAATTAAGCTCAGGAGGGATAGTTCCTTCGTGAACACTGTGGAGGTATATCCAGGAGAGGCTCGAGCAGGACAAAGTTTCAGAGCAGGAGAAATCCTCAAGGAGGAGGATCGACGACCATAGTTTGCTGAGGAGATTCACGAAATCCCGCTGATCGTCAGATTCGGGAAGAAGTGGCGCGAGGTTTATCCCTTGGACGCACGGAGGACGAAGATCCATCAGGATTCGGCATATCGGGTTTCCCAGAGGCGAGAGTTTCATAGTGGTGGAAATCCCGATTGGCGATTCCTCGATTTAATCGGAGTCGTTGATTATCAAAGGGACAGGTGGCACGAGATACCGGGAGGTCGGGATTCGGCATTCGGTGTTTTATTGTGCAAAGGAATTGCGACCGGTGAAATTGTGATCCCGCGATTCCCGATAGAGTGGAGAGAAGAGGTGACGTGGCAGGAATTGACGCACGTGTGCATTGGAGTTTGGGGTTCAGAGATTTGTGGGGTGAGTGAATTGCAACCTCGTATTTGCAGAATTCCTGATAAGGAAATCCCTGACAGAAGCGGAAGCGTTGACCCCTCGGGGTTCGGGGTTTTGATTTGCACAAAAACGTGTCAGCGAGTTTCGCGAAATCGTGAAACCCGATTTCCCGAGAGGTGAAGGGGATATTGTGGGATGAGACTACTGTGGGTGAAGAATTCCCGACTGGGAATTTGAAGAGCATTCACGTTCTTCGGGCCAAGGTTAGAGAAGGTCCTGGTGATCGTGAACGTTCTCCGAGGAGCAGGGAAGGTTGCGTCAATTGTCTAGGAATTGAGGTTTGGAGAGAGTCTGGTAAAACATTGATCACTCAAATTAAGTACAAAAATAAATTATTAAAAGTTTCAACATGAGTGAATGTAAAGCTTTGTCAACTCCCTTAGAACATAATGCAAAGTTGTACAATGAAGATGGATCTAAAGAGACAGATGATACTTGATATCGTCGATTGGTGGGAAGTCTGAAATACATCACCACTACAAGGCCAGACATTGCATACTCAGTTAGCATCCTTATTCAGTTCATGGCTAAGCCTTTAGAGAGTCACTGGAAAGATGCGAAGAAATTTTTGTTGGTTGTGGAGCCTGATTATCTTTCTTATTCAGAGGTCCTTGCTTTCAGCCGTGTTTATACCCCATGAAGTATTTACACCCCATAAGTATGTACACTCTTCCACGCAGGGGAGTGTATAGGGTGGGTACCCCCTCTACGGGGTTCGGGGGGGCTATCCCCCCGGCTGGGGGGTCTGGGGGCAAGCGGGGTTCGGGGGCGAAGCCCTCGATGAAAAAATTACCTTGTAAAAGTATATTGTAATTTCATTGTAAATCTGGACCGTTCATTATAAAGTCGCAGATATAACAATAGAGATTATGTTAGGGATTTTTTCCCTAGAAGGCAACCCTCTTTTATTATGGAAATGTATCACGGCTATGGAGTGTGGCAAGTATTGTATTCTGAGAGAGTAGACTGTGAGAGAAAGAAGAGGAAGTTACAACAGGTTTTGATGTAGGTTGTATCCCTTCATTGGATAGATAATAATAAAGAAAGGACCTGGCAATTTCTCTGGTGGACATAGCCCACACTGGGTGAACCACGTAAATCTGTGTCTCTCTTGTATTGTGTGTCTTCTGTGTTTTGTTTC
>JZKD02S1029735.1:69613-83955 GCA_000966675.3 Picea glauca
CACCCCTGGAACCTCACATTGGACCCATTTCTGCGACAGTGTTGACTTTCATTTGGCTGGTCAAGATCACCCTATTGTCTTCATGAGGCTTTTTACAAGTTCCCTCACAGGAGATGCTAAAGTTTGGATTGATGGGTGTCCCAAGGGAAGCATAAAAAACCCTGAAGAACTACAAAAAGCCTTTAAAATAAGGTGGTGTGATAGTGAGCATTCACAAGACTCCTTTTCTCAATACTTCAACATCTACAAAGGACCCTTTGAAAATATCAGAGATTTCAGTGATAGGTTCAATCTTCTCCTCAAAAAGATTCGGTCAAAGGTAGGCTCAGAACAAGCCATCATTGATCACTTCTTGTCTTCATTAGAAGGAACCTTGCAATTCAACATTAAGGACCGTTCACCAACAACTTTAGAAGAAGTGCAAGATATAGCCTTTCAAATTGAAAGAAATCTTTATTTTGATGACTACATTCAACAAAGAAACATAACACAAAATTGTGAACTATGGGATCCAGATAATGAGCATATTGCAAAACCTGAGCCTCCAAGGATCCTCCAGATTGAACTAGCTCCCGCCAAAAGGAAATGGAGCCTTTCTCATGAAAGTGTTGTTTCTTCTCAAGAACCCCCACAAAAAAGGGCCCATCCGAAGGATGAAGTTGGGGATGTCTCACCCAAAAATCCTAAACCAAATCTCCCTGAAGACTTCTCTCTTTTCATTCACCAGGTAGGACACCCTGTTTCTAGAGTTTGTGAGTTCATACCTTTTTATGTCTCCCTCCGAGTCAAATATTTTCTCCTTCACAACTGTCTCCTGCACCCAAATGCCACAACCAACATAATGAAAGAAGAAGTTATGCATCAATTGGGTCTGAAGATCTCACGAGCAAACACCAGAGATGATTTTGCAAAAGGAATCATTAACAACCTTAAGGTGGCATTTGACTCCTACCCCAGTGCTCCTTTCTTGATAAATGTGGTCGTTATAAATGATATAAATAATTTTAGGATTATTCTCTGCAATGACCTCTTCGAACACTTAAATGGAAGCATTTACAAGAAGCAATCCAGAGCCACTATCCCTCACCCTGAAGGGGGATTTTTCACTGTCTATAATGAGCCTTTTGTTGGATCACCAGTTGAGACCCCCGATGAGGTAAATGATCAACTTTTATGCATCAATAGTGGCCTCAATGATTGGTTCATTCATAAATGGAATTTGGGGATGGACACCATTGAAGAAACAAAAGGAATATGGACCTTGGAATTCGATGGGTCACACTCAAACTTTGAATCAGGCGCTGGAGTAGTTTTAACAGCTCCCTCAGGTGAGATTTTCAACCAATCATATAGGTTGGAATTCCATTGCACCAACAATGTGATTGAATATGAATCTTTGATTCTGGGACTTAATTTAACAATCAGCAAAGGGGTTACAATCTTGGAAGTGAAAGGGGACTTACACCTCATTGTGTCGCAAGTTTTGATGAGATTTTCCACAAAAAATGAGAAGTTGAAAAGGTATCGAGATGTGGCTCAAACTCTTTCAAAATCCTTCAGAAAAATATCAATTGAAGCCATTCCTCGAGAAGAAAACCATGTGGCTGATGCTTTGGCTGTCTCAGCCTCCACTTTACAGCCATGTGAAGGACCTCTTCATGACCTATGCAAAATGGAGGCTCTTTTTAGACCTTTTGTCCCCGACAATTTGGAGCATTGGAAAGTGTTCAAGGATGACGATCAAATTATCAGATTCATGGAGAATAGCAAAGAATTTACAGATTCACAAGTTGTTTTCCTGGCCGACTCTATGGACTTGGATGTCATCAACCTACAAAAAAATACCTTACCAAAGGGTTGTATTCCTCTAGAAAAACTTTTTGACAGACATGATGTTTTCAAAGGAAAAAGAACCAATAAGGAAGTTGAAGAAGCCTTGGAATTCAATATTGGTATAGATATGGACTCGAGGATGGTCAATATAGGAAAGGGGACCACCGAGAAAGAGAGGAAGGAAATTCTAGTGGTCATCAGAGAATTTAGAGACACCTTTTCTTGGAACTACGATGATTTAAAGGCCTATAGGGGAGATGTCATCCAACATGCTATACCCTTAGTAGAAGGAGACAAACCATTCCGACAAAAGCTAAGACATATCAACCCAAAGTTGGCAAGCCAAATATAGAAGGAACTCCAAACTATGGTTGTTTCTAGTATCATATCCCCTATCAGGTATTCTTCTTGGATGTCAAACCTGGTAGTTGTTCGGAAGAAAAATGACGATATCTGCATGTGTGTCAATTTTTGCAACCTCAACCAATTGTATTTAAAGCACAATTATCCCCTCCCAAACATGGAACATTTGCTCTAGCGGGTCATAGGGGTAGGGATGATGTCTATGCTAGATGGGTTCTCAGGATACAATCAAGTTTTACTTAAAAGGGAGGATCAACTCAAGACTGCATTCACGACACCTTGGGGAACTTTTATGTACTTGAGAATGTCATTTGGTCTTATGAATGCTGGTGCCACTTTTCAGAGATAAATGGACTTTTCCTTCAGGGGCCTTATACAAAAAATCATAGAAATTTACCAAGATGACCTCACAATTGTGTCCAAGGATAGGAAAGACCATCTCTCCCACATCAGGATTGTTTTTGAACGATGCAGGAAGTATGGTATCTCACTAAATCCTAAGAAGTATGTTTTTGGGATTGAAAAAGGAAAATTGTTGGGACATGTGGCCTCACAAGGAGGAGTTTCCACTAATCCCGAAAGATTCCAATCAATAAAGGACATCCACCCTCTAGTCAACAAGAAATCCCTACAATCTTTTCTTGGAAAAATCAACTTCATCCGTAGATTTGTGCCAAATTTTGCTGAGAGAATAAAACCATTGAGCGCTCTACTGAAAAAAGATGTTTCTTTCAGGTGGGGAGATGAGACCAACAGATCCTTTGAGGATATCAAAAACGCCATTTCCCAAGCCCATGTCTTGATTAGTCCTGATTTTTCGCGAGATTTCATAATATTCTCATTTTCATCTCAGGATACTATTGCAGGTGTCTTGATGTAGAAGGATGTTGATAACTATGAACATCCCATAGCCTTTATGAGAAAAGTCCTAAGAGATTCAGAATTGAACTACTCCATCACAGAAATGCAGGCCTATGCTTTGGTCAAGTCCCTTAAACATTTCAGGAACTACATCGGTTACAATAAAATCAAGGCTTATGTCCCATACCCAACTGTGAAGGATGTGTTATCACAACAAGACTGCATGGGTACTCGAGGAAAGTGGGTTTTCAAAATCCAGAAGTATGAATTAGAAATAAAACCCACCAAGATAATAAAAGGACAAGGTCTGGCCCAAATGTTGACTGAAAGCAATCAGGAAGCCATACAGATGGGTGAGAATGAGAAAGTGAATGTAATGATCAGTGAACTAGAACATGACGATTGGTATTCCGATATAGTTTATTATCTAAAGAACTTGTCTTTCCCTGATCATTTGGTGGATTATAAGAGAAGGGATTTGAGATTGAAGGCTATGAAATACTGCTTGACTGAGGATGGACTTGGATGGAAGAATCTTGATGGAATTATACTTCGATGTGTAAACAAGGAAGAGCCGAAGAATATATTGGAAGAATTGCATTTTGGGCATTGTGGTGGACACTTTGTTGCTCGTACTACTGCCCATAAGATCTTGAGGGCCAGTTATTATTGGAAAACACTCTTTTCATATACTTATCAACACGTTTGATCTTGCCAACCTTGCCAATTATTCTCTGGCAAACCAAGACTCCCAACATAGCCTTTGAAACCGGTGGTAGTAGAGGCACCCTTTCAGCAATGGGGTTTGGATTTTATTGGTGATTTCAAAGACAATTCGAGTAATGGCTACCGGCGGATCCTAACAGCTACAGACTATTTCACTAGATGGGTTGAATCGATTCCCACAAAGACAACCATCAAAGAAGTAGTCATGAACTTCTTGGAAGATCGGATCATAACTAGGTTTGGCACCCCTTCCATGATCACTACAGATAATGCCAAAGCTTTTAGCTCCTATGCTCTGGTAGAATTTTGTTTCAAATATGGAATTACCCTATCCCATTCCTAAAACTACTACCCGCAAGGAAATGGATTGGTAGAGTCAACCAATAAGAACCTCATGAACATTCTAAAAAAGGTTGTCGGAGAAAATAAGAAGTCACGGGATAGAAAAATAAAATATGCGGTATGGGAAAATCGAATAATGACAAAAACTTCCACAAGGAAAACTCCTTTTGAGATAGTATATGGACTTGAAGAAAAACTTCCTGTGAACCTCCAAATCCCTATCTTTCGATTTGCTCAACAATATGCCTTATATGCAAAGTCAATCCAAGGAAGGATCAATCAGCTGATAGAACTAGATGAAACACAAAGAAGTGCCTTGGGTCAGATGACGAGAAACCAAGAAAAGATAAAGAACACCTTTGATCATAAAGCCAAAGAAAGAAGTTTCACCAAAGGAGATCTTGTCCTGCTATGGAATAAAAGAAAAGAGAATCCTGGCATGCACAAAAAAATTGACAGCCTATGGGAGGCCCTTTTCAGATCGAAAGTTGTGCAAGTATGAAGTGTTTCAACCTGGAGACAGTGGAAGGAGAGATTCTGAAACTGTCGGTAAACGCTTTACATATCAAGAGTTACTACCCCCCAGACAGATGACTGCACAGGTGAGTATAGGTAGGCATTCTTCCATGTATTATACCATTTGCATTTCATGATAGTTTGTTTCCTCACATGCATATTGATTGTTTTATTTCAGTTATATATATATGTTGTATTTTGTGGGGTGGAAATACAAACCCACCTTTGTTGCCGATGCCCTTTTCAAGTGTGAGACGGTCTGCAGGTTTATGCCAGAAATGGTTAGGTTCTCATGCACTCTACGGTGAGCACATGTGCCCGAGTTGGAGCCAAATATTATCCCCAATTTCTAGGGATAACTAGGAGATCATGTCTCGAGGCCCACAGGTCCTAGACATGGAATGCTGAGAGCAATATTGACCTGAGCATGGACCTGGAGGGCCCATCTTTCTTCTTCTTCATCAAACTTGTCCTGTTAGCAGCAACAACATCCATCACCTTACGCTTGGACTTGCATTGGAGAAGACTCTTGCACCATGAGGTAATTGGTCCAGGTATCATGGTATGTGTCATGTTTGATCATTATAACTTTCGGATATATGCATCAAATTCCTTTCATGTCTGACAATTGCTTGGATCTTACACTAACCCACTTGACCATGGTTGGGGTGATTAACGGGGTACCCTAGCAAGCTTGTATCCATGGGTTTTAGTTAGCCACCAGGGAGGATTTTGAAGAGCCATCGTTTGCTCCCATAATTATATCATTTTTACATCTTATCTCCCATTCATCCATCCCTTTCCCCTAGTCCGGACATTAGGATGACCTATTTATGGGGTTACACATTATCTTATGAGAAGAAGGAGCTAAAGGAAAAGGGGGTAAAAGTAGCTGGTAAGAGATAAAATCCATAAAAAATAAAACCTAGAGATGCCTTGCCCAGGGATCCCCAAGAAGGCAATAAAAGGCCTCTAAATAAGAAACAAGAGGGACCCGAAGAAAAATAATAAAAAAAACCTAGCCAAGAGGATGGGGGTTCTCATCACGAGCTAGCCCATTATGTTCATAGGTACCTAGCAGTATGGCATTGCCATTATCTGGTTACCACACCAGGGTAGTGACCTTTGGTTGCATGGCCAAGGGAAAGGGGGTCTCATCACGAGCCAACGTTATCATCTCTGTGAAAGTACTCTTGGGTAACACTATCAGCTCTGGTCACCACGCCAAGGCAGTGTCCTCTGGTTAGACCTTGAAAAGAAAAGAAAGAATAAAGGCAATAAAGGGCTTGGAAAGAATTGCATCCATGACAGGTACAACTCACCTCCCACAAAGGCACCCATGAATAATATCCACCCCTGTCTTTCACTATGTCTGGACATCCTTAGACCACACCACCTTGTATTACATGTTTTGGATGATATCCTTTGGGAACTTTCCTTTTCTTATGGATGCTGGCCCAATAGGGCACTTTGTCTTTTTCTTCGGCTTTGTATAGTAAGTCATTGTAATGTCTTTGAGCTATTAGATGATATACTAGGGGTTTTATGCATGCATTTGATAAAATTAATGATGAAATATGATTGACATTGGTATCATCCCGAGGACTAATGAGCCCATGGAGGGCAAAGTTTTTGATGTGCAAGACCATGCCCGACGAACAAGTACCAAGTGGACCGATACACATGGGGAGATGATTAGTTCGTACCTCCATGGGGTTGAAGATCCCATCAGATGGTTGTTGGCACCCCATCAGGAGCAGAGGCAGGATAGTGATTGGTCGAGCTTTTGCATGAAAGAAGAAGAAAGATATTTTCATCCAGGACGCCTTGGCTAAGCCCAACCCTAGGGGGTTGACCCACTACAGGTGGAACGTGTCCCTCTGTTGACCCAGGACGTCCTACAGAGATCCTTGATGTCACCTATAGCATGTGGCAGATTTACAGGGCAATTTGGCACATGTGGCAGAGTTTGGAGGCCTAGAGAGGGCCAACATTTGTCTCCTAGTGCTGAGATTTTCCCTAAAAAGGGCCAACATCTCCCTCAAAAGGGTTGGACGTCTTGATCATTACTCGTTTAGGGTTTTATTTGACAGTTTAATGTAAAACAATATGATTTTTAGTTATCATCCTTATCGGTTGTTTTAGTGACCTAATTTTTAATTAAAGGTCATTGGATGATATAAATTGAGGATGTTTTCCCTCATTTTGATATAACATAATTCACTCAAACTTGTAAGGTCTGATTTTTGTGCCCTTCTTGGGTATATTTGCTGCATAAGTGAGGCACACTTGCTATTGGAAGGATATTTTTGGCATGTTATGGCATTTCTCTCAAGGAAGGTTTACAACTAGGGTTTTCCTATGCTTTTCTTCATGACATGTAAGTGAATTTTCTGGAAAAACTTCTTAAATGAATGGTTGTAGGTGTAATTTCTTGGATTTACTTATAATATTGTTGATTTAAAACCCTAGGTAACAAGCACACAAGTAGGTCATTGTTACATACCCCCTTAGAGAGAGATTTTTTCAGCCATTGAAGGAAGGAGATTAAGCCTAGCCCTTGCTACACTTATCTTTCTTCTTCCCTTGAGCTAGCATTGAATTTTATAGGTTGAAATAAGGTGACGTCCTAGGCCTAGGTTATCTACACCTAGGGTTTTCATCTTCTAGGGTTTGAAAGCCTTGACTTTACAACACTTTCTCCCTTAGACCTATTCTTTAGGCTAGCCATTTTTTCCAAGCTGATTTAGAGAACGAGGAAAGAGAACGAGGCCTTGTTAAGCAACACCAGAGTGAGCCTCTTTCCCCTAGGGTTTTGATTCTAGGGCCCTGCCTTTGCAGCACCATAGAACCCTACCTTCTAGTCTTTAAGTCATCGTCCTTCCATGATCTTGTGCCCTTTTTCNCCTTATACAAAAAATCATAGAAATTTACCAAGATGACCTCACAATTGTGTCCAAGGATAGGAAAGACCATCTCTCCCACATCAGGATTGTTTTTGAACGATGCAGGAAGTATGGTATCTCACTAAATCCTAAGAAGTATGTTTTTGGGATTGAAAAAGGAAAATTGTTGGGACATGTGGCCTCACAAGGAGGAGTTTCCACTAATCCCGAAAGATTCCAATCAATAAAGGACATCCACCCTCTAGTCAACAAGAAATCCCTACAATCTTTTCTTGGAAAAATCAACTTCATCCGTAGATTTGTGCCAAATTTTGCTGAGAGAATAAAACCATTGAGCGCTCTACTGAAAAAAGATGTTTCTTTCAGGTGGGGAGATGAGACCAACAGATCCTTTGAGGATATCAAAAACGCCATTTCCCAAGCCCATGTCTTGATTAGTCCTGATTTTTCGCGAGATTTCATAATATTCTCATTTTCATCTCAGGATACTATTGCAGGTGTCTTGATGTAGAAGGATGTTGATAACTATGAACATCCCATAGCCTTTATGAGAAAAGTCCTAAGAGATTCAGAATTGAACTACTCCATCACAGAAATGCAGGCCTATGCTTTGGTCAAGTCCCTTAAACATTTCAGGAACTACATCGGTTACAATAAAATCAAGGCTTATGTCCCATACCCAACTGTGAAGGATGTGTTATCACAACAAGACTGCATGGGTACTCGAGGAAAGTGGGTTTTCAAAATCCAGAAGTATGAATTAGAAATAAAACCCACCAAGATAATAAAAGGACAAGGTCTGGCCCAAATGTTGACTGAAAGCAATCAGGAAGCCATACAGATGGGTGAGAATGAGAAAGTGAATGTAATGATCAGTGAACTAGAACATGACGATTGGTATTCCGATATAGTTTATTATCTAAAGAACTTGTCTTTCCCTGATCATTTGGTGGATTATAAGAGAAGGGATTTGAGATTGAAGGCTATGAAATACTGCTTGACTGAGGATGGACTTGGATGGAAGAATCTTGATGGAATTATACTTCGATGTGTAAACAAGGAAGAGCCGAAGAATATATTGGAAGAATTGCATTTTGGGCATTGTGGTGGACACTTTGTTGCTCGTACTACTGCCCATAAGATCTTGAGGGCCAGTTATTATTGGAAAACACTCTTTTCATATACTTATCAACACGTTTGATCTTGCCAACCTTGCCAATTATTCTCTGGCAAACCAAGACTCCCAACATAGCCTTTGAAACCGGTGGTAGTAGAGGCACCCTTTCAGCAATGGGGTTTGGATTTTATTGGTGATTTCAAAGACAATTCGAGTAATGGCTACCGGCGGATCCTAACAGCTACAGACTATTTCACTAGATGGGTTGAATCGATTCCCACAAAGACAACCATCAAAGAAGTAGTCATGAACTTCTTGGAAGATCGGATCATAACTAGGTTTGGCACCCCTTCCATGATCACTACAGATAATGCCAAAGCTTTTAGCTCCTATGCTCTGGTAGAATTTTGTTTCAAATATGGAATTACCCTATCCCATTCCTAAAACTACTACCCGCAAGGAAATGGATTGGTAGAGTCAACCAATAAGAACCTCATGAACATTCTAAAAAAGGTTGTCGGAGAAAATAAGAAGTCACGGGATAGAAAAATAAAATATGCGGTATGGGAAAATCGAATAATGACAAAAACTTCCACAAGGAAAACTCCTTTTGAGATAGTATATGGACTTGAAGAAAAACTTCCTGTGAACCTCCAAATCCCTATCTTTCGATTTGCTCAACAATATGCCTTATATGCAAAGTCAATCCAAGGAAGGATCAATCAGCTGATAGAACTAGATGAAACACAAAGAAGTGCCTTGGGTCAGATGACGAGAAACCAAGAAAAGATAAAGAACACCTTTGATCATAAAGCCAAAGAAAGAAGTTTCACCAAAGGAGATCTTGTCCTGCTATGGAATAAAAGAAAAGAGAATCCTGGCATGCACAAAAAAATTGACAGCCTATGGGGAGGCCCTTTTAAGATCGAAAGTTGTGCAAGTATGAATTGTTTCAACCTGGAGACAGTGGAAGGAGAGATTCTGAAACTGTCGGTAAACTCTTTACATATCAAGCGTTACTATCCCCCAGACACATGACTACACAGGTGAGTATAGGTAGGCATTCTTCCGTGTATTACACCATTTGCATTTCATGATAGTTTGTTTCCTCACATGCATATTGATTGTTTTATTTCAGTTATATATATATGTTGTATTTTGTGGGGTGGAAATACAAACCCACCTTTGTTGTCGATGCCCTTTTCAAGTGTGAGACGATCTGCAGGTTTATGCCAGAAATGGTTAGGTTCTCATGCGCTCTACGGTCAGCACATGTGCCCGAGTTGGAGCCAAATGTTATCCCCAATTTCTAGGGATAACTAGGAGATCATGTCTCGAGGCCCACAGGTCCTAGACATGGAATGCTGAGAGCAATATTGACCTGAGCATGGCCCTGGAGGGCCCATCTTTCTTCTTCTTCATCAAACTTGTCTTGTCAGTAGCAGCAACATCCATCACCTTAGGCTTGGACTTGCATTGGAGAAGACTCTTGCTCCATGAGGTAATTGGTCCAGGTATCATGGTATGTGTCATGTTTGATCATTATAACTTTCAAATATATGCATCAAATTCCTTTCATGTCCGACAACTGCTTGGATCTTACACTAACCCACTTGACCATGGTTGGGGTGATTAACGGGGTACCCTAGCAAGCTTGTATCCATGGGTTTTGGTTAGCCACCAGGGAGGATTTTGAAGAGCCATCGTTCGCTCCCATAATTATATCATTTTTACATCTTATCTCCCATTCATCCATCCCTTTCCCCTAGTCCGTACATTAGGATGACCTATTTATGGGGTTACACATTATCCTATGAGAAGAAGGGGCTAAAGGCAAAGGGGGTAAAAGTAGTTGGTAAGAGATAAAAGCCATAAAAAATAAAACCTAGAGATGCCTTGCCCAGGGATCCCCAAGAAGGAAATAAAAGGCCTCTAAATAAGAACAAGAGGGACTCGAAGAAAAATAATAAAAAAAGACCTAGCCAAGAGGATGGGGGTTCTCATCACGAGCTAGCCCATTATGTTCATAGGTACCTAGCAGTATGGCATTGCCATTATCTGGTTACCATGCCAGGGTAGTGACCTTTGGTTGCATGGCCAAGGGAAAGGGGGTCTCATCACGAGCCAAAGTTATCATCTCTGTGAAAGTACTCTTGGGTAACACTATCAGCTCTGGTCACCACGCCAAGGCAGTTTCCTCTGGTTAGACCTTGAAAAGAAAAGAAAGAATAAAGGTAATAAAGGGCTTGGAAAGAATTGCATCCATGACAGGTACAACTCACCTCCCACAAAGGCACCCACGAATAATATCCACCCCTCTCTTTCACTATGTCTGGACATCCTTAGACCACACCACCTTGTATTACATGTTTTGGATGATATCCTTTGGGAACTTTCCTTTTCTTATGGATGCTGGCCCAATAGGGCACTTTGTCTTTTTCTTCGGCTTTGTATAGTAAGTCATTGTAATGTCTTTGAGCTATTAGATGATATACTAGGGGTTTTATGCATGCATTTGATAAAATTAATGATGAAATATGATTGACATTGGTATCATCCCGAGGACTAATGAGCCCATGGAGGGCAAAGTTTTTGATGTGCAAGACCATGCCCGACGAACAAGTACCAAGTGGACCGATACACATGGGGAGATGATTAGTTCGTACCTCCATGGGGTTGAAGATCCCATCAGATGGTTGTTGGCACCCCATCAGGAGCAGAGGCAGGATAGTGATTGGTCGAGCTTTTGCATGAAAGAAGAAGAAAGATATTTTCATCCAGGACGCCTTGGCTAAGCCCAACCCTAGGGGGTTGACCCACTACAGGTGGAACGTGTCCCTCTGTTGACCCAGGACGTCCTACAGAGATCCTTGATGTCACCTATAGCATGTGGCAGATTTACAGGGCAATTTGGCACATGTGGCAGAGTTTGGAGGCCTAGAGAGGGCCAACATTTGTCTCCTAGTGCTGAGATTTTCCCTAAAAAGGGCCAACATCTCCCTCAAAAGGGTTGGACGTCTTGATCATTACTCGTTTAGGGTTTTATTTGACAGTTTAATGTAAAACAATATGATTTTTAGTTATCATCCTTATCGGTTGTTTTAGTGACCTAATTTTTAATTAAAGGTCATTGGATGATATAAATTGAGGATGTTTTCCCTCATTTTGATATAACATAATTCACTCAAACTTGTAAGGTCTGATTTTTGTGCCCTTCTTGGGTATATTTGCTGCATAAGTGAGGCACACTTGCTATTGGAAGGATATTTTTGGCATGTTATGGCATTTCTCTCAAGGAAGGTTTACAACTAGGGTTTTCCTATGCTTTTCTTCATGACATGTAAGTGAATTTTCTGGAAAAACTTCTTAAATGAATGGTTGTAGGTGTAATTTCTTGGATTTACTTATAATATTGTTGATTTAAAACCCTAGGTAACAAGCACACAAGTAGGTCATTGTTACATACCCCCTTAGAGAGAGATTTTTTCAGCCATTGAAGGAAGGAGATTAAGCCTAGCCCTTGCTACACTTATCTTTCTTCTTCCCTTGAGCTAGCATTGAATTTTATAGGTTGAAATAAGGTGACGTCCTAGGCCTAGGTTATCTACACCTAGGGTTTTCATCTTCTAGGGTTTGAAAGCCTTGACTTTACAACACTTTCTCCCTTAGACCTATTCTTTAGGCTAGCCATTTTTTCCAAGCTGATTTAGAGAACGAGGAAAGAGAACGAGGCCTTGTTAAGCAACACCAGAGTGAGCCTCTTTCCCCTAGGGTTTTGATTCTAGGGCCCTGCCTTTGCAGCACCATAGAACCCTACCTTCTAGTCTTTAAGTCATCGTCCTTCCATGATCTTGTGCCCTTTTTCTTATTTGACTCCATATACCCTAAGGCACTGATATTTGACCTCCAACGTTGAAGTTATAGTGTATAAAAAACTACTTTCAAAACTAAATTTTGATACCCTAACTAACCAAACTAACCTAATTTAGGGTCGGCGTCATAGTTGGATATTTCATCTTGACGCGGTAAAACTGCAATATAAGCAATGAAGTGATGATTTTAAGCATTTATTGAGTAAATTGTTGATTGGACATATTGTTGGCTTAGTCATCCTTTTGGATATTGATGAATTGATAGTCTTTCATAAGATAATTGACAAAACGTTGACTTCATTTTATATCTATTGCATTGCTTATTGAATAGAATCAGATAGTCATTGAAGCACTAGCCCTTTGAGTTATAGCCTGCAAATATATATATTGTGTTGATGTTGTCTTGTTCCGGGAAGGTGTTTTCAATAGGGCATACACTTCTTTTATTGGTTGATTAGTTAGACTGTCTAACATTGGAGGTAACTTGTGAGGAGGGAACTCCAAAACATGACCTTGTATCTTCTGCCTCTTCAAACCCTAGGTTACCGAGGACGTCTCGCCTGGGCTAACCTCACTAAATAGAAAGAACCTCCCCATCGAGGTGACATTGGGTGGGGAAGGTTCCTGTTACGCCAGTTTGATCTTTATCCCTTAGCCTATGACCTAAACTTAAAACTGTGTGATAACACATTCAACATAGGTATAGGGGTTGTGTCATGGAGCAATAAGAAACAACCAATTGTTTCTTTATCGTCAACAAAAGTTGAGTACAAAGCTCTATGGAATGCTACATGTGAAGTTGTTTGGTTAAGGAGAATTCTTGAAGTTATTGGCAATAAACAAATGAGGCCAACTATTCTCAAATGTGACAATCAAAGTTCTATTAAATTGACACAGAACCCAATTTCTCATGCTAGAACCAAACATATTGAAATTCAACATCATTTTGTGAGAGAAAAGATCAAATCAAATGAAATTGGTTTGATATTATATAATACCGATGACAATGTGGATGATATATTTACCAAGCCTCTTGGTAAAATCAAGTTTGAAATTTTTAGAAGCAAGTTAGGTGTCATAGAAAATTTATTTCTTCATTAAGGAGGGATGTTAGAATAATGAAGAAACATCTAAAAAAACTATTAAAATAAAATATTGTTGTGAGTTTGTTTATTGGTAAGTAAATTAAGGTTGAAGGTGGTTTGAGATCCACTTAGATAGGAGTAATATCTTCCTATATAAATCTAATTGATTTCCCTTATCAATGCAAGTAGTGTGAGGTCTGTCTCACTTGTGTGCGTTCCTCCATTTTATTATTGATAAATCAATGACTGAAAGATGAAAAAAAAAAAAAACATGTGATGAAGATAACTATTCTAGAGGAAAATGAATGAGTAATGTGATAATATTGGTCGAGTTAATATTAAATAGATTTGTTAGGTTTGACCTTAATCTTAAAAGTAAATTACATAAATATGCGCAGTTGCTTATGTTGAATATTCCAAATTTTCAAGATATAAGATGGATAAGATGATTAAGCGTGTAAAATTAAGTTAATGTGCATGACGCGAGTTACGTGGTTGTGAAAGAAAGGTAGTGGTATAGTTTCATATAAAGACATGATGGATTAATATTTCAATCAGACAAAAGATCAAACAAAAAAAAATGTAAACGTGTGATAGGGTGATTTAAGGGGCTGAGCCACCAAAACCATGCACCCCGAATGTCCCAGCTATTAATGGCGGGTACATACTATTGCACACTTAACAATGTCATTTATAAAATTTAAAATTCATGAAATGGGCG